>BPLR01002544.1:0-148055 GCA_021605095.1 Caerostris extrusa
TCTTATAATAATCTAGAGTTCTGTATTGTACATATATATATACATATATATATATATAGTAGTCTTGAAAAATTAAAAATGCTCCCATAATGCTGAAAGTGTCCTGTCCTTCTTCAAGCCTCGAACCCGTTATGGCAGCAATGCCCAGGCTGAGACATTACAGCACTCTCTCTCTTTTCACTTTTCTTATCTGTAGTATAGTACAGTGAATTTTAGGTATCAATATCATCTAGAAATTTTATGACATATGAATTTTTGCGTTTTTTTATGTATGCTTATATTTCAATAAATGCATTCAAGAGTTTTTCAGCAGGTTAAATATAGATGCTAAAATATATTTCTGCAGATTGATTGGTAGAAGCATATATTTCAGCAGATTCCTTGATAGATAGATGCTATTCTACTGGCATTTCATTCAAAGTTTCATACAAATTTGCATTGATAGAAAGATATTTTTTACTGATAATTACAGCAAACTATATTTTTGGTTTAAAAATTAAGTTTAATTGTTAACATTATTGAAATTACACTAACCATCAATTGCATATTAAAAAGGATTTAATTAAAATATCAGTAAATTTATCTAAATTTATATTAATATGGCTTTTCATTTACAGGCTTTTATCTTTCACGACATATGAGACGTACATATGAATGTTTATAACGAGATATTTTCATCCCCCTAGTGTAGAATTTCGATTCGGTTGATACCGTAAAAGTTCGAAAGCAGATTATAGAGTGTATAAAATTCCATATCTACACATCAGTTAAAGGATGAAATATGAGTCCTCATTTGTAGGACCACTGTTATTATGCACACGCGCGCTTGAAACACTCTTTCATTAAAGTAATAGCATTATTTCATTATAGTAAAGTCTTTGATTCAAAGAAACAGCAGCTTCAGAACGAGCTCGTTCAAAATAATCGGCGTTCAATTGAACCGCTCATTCATTTGAAATTTTAATCATAAGATTCATTCAAAGAGGTTTTCATAGAGTTTTTTTGTTAATCTTAAAGTTAAATTGGGGATAATTTTTATGCAGAAATTGTATAAATTGATAACTCAGTTTACTTACTAGGCCACGGTTTTACTAATTAATGCAACTAAATGATTAAAACCTAAATAATACAAATACATTTTTTGTTGGAAAAATTAATATTATTTTTAGAAAAAGTCTGATAAATACATTATTGGGCAACAAATTTCAAACAAATATTTTCGCAATGTTCTTTTGACATTTTACTTATCAAGTTGGAGTATAATATTTTTAATTCATTTCAAAAATTTTCATGAATTAATATTCATTCTTAATAATTGAGTAACTTATTTTAAACAATGTTTATATATACGTGATGTTTTATATGCAGTATCAAATCTTTTAGAGCATTAATATCTTCAAACATTTATTGCAAAAACACAATGAAATAAAATGTATCCTAGCAATCTTTAAGCGATACATTCTATCCTTTTAATAATTTTTTGTGTGTGTAGATGATAAAATATGAAGCAAAAATATTCATTTCAATGAAGATAAAAAGGTTGAAAATATCCTTTAAATAATTTCCTAGGAATAATAGTTGCACAAAAAATATAAAAAGTGTAGGGCATATGAATATATACTTTTATTATTTTCCAACATAATAGCCATAAATATATCAAGTAGGATTTTTTTTTTTATTCTTATAAAGAGCATACAGTATCAAAATATTATATTTCTTGGTATAAAAAGAAAAAAATGTTTTTATAACAATAAACTTGAAATATTTCAATTTATAGTAGGTTATATGTATAAGGGAATAGAAAAGGTTTTCAATATATAAATATGGAAACAAAAGATCTATATTCCAGTATCCATTGCAACCTAAGAATAAATATATATATAAGGGGGTTCCTTTTTGTATTTCATGAATCTCGATCTATTTAAAGATGAGCTTGTCGAAAAGAGAGAGCATTTTTGTGCTGAAGTTTCTTTTGAAAGGCAGGAACAATATCGCAGAGAAAAAAAGTGTAGCAATGAAAGATTTATAGTTGTAATATTCTGGTGTTCTACGATTGCAAAAAATAAAATTTTGAATGGGCTTCAGCATTCTGAAATTAGCAAGTTTTGATAGAAAATATTTATGTATACTTTTTGTGTGTTAAAAAGTTGATGACTTGAAACATTTTTGAAAAATATTTATTTACTATCGTTAAGATATTTAAAACACTTGCAATCATAAATAATAGTTTTGGTTATAATTTCTAAAAATTATAAAATTTTCGTTTGTTGGTATTCACTTACGAATCTACTCGGAATATATATCTTTGGAAAAAGAGATTATGAGTTCGTTTCTTGTAAGATTATTTGTGAGAAAATATACAATAGTAGACGCATTCTTAGCTTTTCCGAACTGTGTATTAATTTTCTAAATTTTCTTTTTCGTAATGGAATTCAAGACCTCCGAGAAATCTCCTTCAATGAATGGAAAACCCTCTAAAAAGGCACCTTCACTTTTTCTTATTTGTTGGTATAGCAAAGTGAATTTTAGGTATCAATACATCCGCTAGAAACCTATCGTGTTAGCCGTATTTCAGCTTAAATGCATTGCTAGATGTTGTCAGATTCATTGGTAGATATCGATAGTATCGATTGGTAGAGAGGCTATCGATATATGAGTAGATTCCTTGGTACAATCATAAAATAATAAATATTAATTATTGTATATAAATATTAATTATTGTCTGAAATTTAAAAAAAAAAGTATAAAATTGCAGTTTGAACGTATTCGCTTGCTGAATTTACTCGGAATATATTTCTTTGGGAGAAGAGTCTCTGGGTTCGTTTCATGCACGCGGAGGTAGGGAAATTCAAAATAGTATACTCGTGCTTTTTTTTTTCAGAGTGCTTGCTTTTTCGTTTTTTTTTTTTTTTTTTGCCGTTTCATTAATATTCTTCTTTTGTAACGCAATTTAAGATCTCGAGAAATATTTTCAATGAATTGAAAACTTTAAAGAAGGATCTCTTTTTTTTTCATTTTCTTTATTTGTAGGTAAAGTACAATAAAATTTAGGTATCGATACATCAGCTAGAAACAGTCGTTTCCTTCAGTAAAGCACGTGTTTCAGGAAATGCATTGATAGAGGAAAGTAGATTCATTGGTAGATGCTAACAGACATTTCAGCAGATTCATTGATAGCTAGCAAATATTTCAGCAGTTTCATTGATTGAGACAGATATTGCAGCAGATACATTGGTAGATGCTAAAAGATATTTCAGTAAATCAGTTGGTAGAGGCAGATCAGTAGATTCATTCATAGAGACTAGAAAATATTTCTGTAGATTTATTGGTGGAGGCTTACATATATGTCAGTAGTTCGTTTTTAAAGGCGGGAAGATACTTAAGTAGTTCGTTTTTAAAGGCAGGCAGATATTTCAGCAGATTCATTTCAGTGGATTCCGAACCACTACAAACATTCAAGACAACACCGGTAATCGAAACCTGCAGCCTCGTCCACCAGAGCACTATATATATTTAGCAACATTATTCAAGTTTTTAAAGTTTTATCAAAAATATTTTTCCTTTTCACAATCATCTGAATTTAGTTTGCTAAATTGTTACTTGTCAAATATATATATAAACTCATGTTTGTTAAAATTGCAACACTATGAAGGAATCGTCATAATTGAATGAAAGTTAATACACAGTTGAATGGTAGTAGTACAAATAAATGATTAAATGTTCAAAAGCAAACAAACAATAACAAGGGATCGGAATCGGTATTTTTGTAGCCACCACACGCCACCAATTAGTGCTGCTACACGACGTGGCATGGAGTCAAACAAATTTTGAATGTCTGCCTGATGAAGAGCATTCCATAGTGTTTGTATGCACCCAAAATTCGTCTGCAGAAGCAACAGGACGAGGATCACGAGCGAGACGCCGACCAACGAAATCCCAAACATTTTCAATCGGCGACATATCCGGGAATACGCAGGCCAAGGATGAAGCTGTACCTACCACGTTACAAAGAAGGATTGAATAGTCCTAGCGATATGAAAGCGGGCATTGTCCTGTTGAAATACAGCGCTTGGAGAGCTTTGAAGGAAGAGAACAGCTTATGGCTGTAGAACGTCACTGATGTACCGGTTGCTGTTCAGATTGCCACAATTCTCACCAAGTGAGATCGTGCATGATATGCTATGGCACCCCAGACCATAACTCCGGGTGTTCGTCCACTGTGGCGTTCGATAATGCACTCCGGAAGGTGGCGTTCACCGGCATAGCTTCTGAGGAACGAATGCGGCCATCATGGTACCACAAATTAAAAGCGGGATTCGTCCAGAAAACACGACATGTTGCCAATCAGCACGCGCCAGTCTCTATGCTTTGAGCGGCCCATTGTAGCCGCAGGCGGCGATGGTTTAGCGTGAGAAGGATCTGTTAAAAGGTCTCGCGCGCAGTCACGCTGCGCAAACGTCTACACAATTGATAAAGCACACAATGAAACACCTGTAGCTATTGACCACTGTGCTGCCAATTGTCTAGAGGAAGCTGTACGGTCCGCCAGCGCCATGCGGACCAGGTGTCTATCATCGCGAGCTGACGTCACATTTCGAGGTCCACTCCCGGATTTCCGGGTTGTCCGACACTCGTCCGTCCACTGCTTCTAAAGACGCATCACTGTGCTGCTGTTACGTTGCACACGAGCGGCTACTGCACGATAAGACAATCCAGCTTCACGAAGGCCGATGATTCTCCCCCGTTCAAACTCTGTAAGTTGTTCAAATCTCGCTCTCTTTCATCGAAGAGGCATAAGTGACGATTGAGCTAAAGTTTACCACTAGCAGATAATCACCGATAACCATACACGCCTCGCTACGACCGTCTATTTATTCGGATCCATCCGCCGTTCAGACGGCGCTACTCAGCATACGCATGCGCTACGAATTTGAAATTCTAATCATTTGCATATCATGCGCTAATTTGCATTTCCTGAAAATTTCAGCTCTCTCGCGTAAGTCCTTCATGGTGTTGCAATTTCCCAAACATGAGTTTATATATATAGGGCCTGATGACCAGTGACTAGTGTGGCGGCTCTCGTTGGCACCGGTTTCGAATTCGAATCCCGATAGTGCTATGGATGTTTGCGGTGGTTCGGAATACACTTTAAACCGTAAGTCCCGGCCTAATGTCGACAACCCCGTCCTGTAAAAAGATGATTTCTGTCTAGAAATCTGCGAGAGTAACAGACGACAGACATATATATATAAATATATATATATATATATATCAGTATACATCTTATATTATATACATAATATTTATACGCATTCTTGGGACTTTCAGTATTACTTCATCTTTCTGAAACTTTAAAGTATACTTATTTAATATGTATACATACTCATCTCACCTAATGCATAGATTTCTCAATGTAAAAGTGCACTAATTTTCCTGAAATTGTATATGTCAGAACGTATTATAGATAGCTTACAAGTGCAGAATTAATAAATAAATTATTAACTATAATTTATTTCATCACAAATTTCTTTCATCAGATGAAAAATTATTTTAAATTCTACTTGAATGATAAGGGAAAATTATTCTTATAAACTCGATATATTTAAAATTTTTAGAGCTTGCCATGATTTTTTCGTTCCCTAAAACTATAACACTGGAACTTCAATATAAAATCTTTGACTATCTTCATTTTCATATGCCATATGAAAATCTATTGTAGGACGCAGGGATCTAAATCCAGGCAATGGAAACTAGGACTAATTCCATTTTCCTATGGTATACTTTTTATTTAAAACAAAACAAACAAAATATCCGTAAATATACGAAACCACTGCAAAGTGAGCAACATACATTATATTTATCTCTGTCTACGTATTTTAGAGAAGGAATAAAATTATTGACCCAGGATTTAAAAATATACGTTTAGTGCATTAGAAGAAAATCTTGGATCATAAATTCTCTTTAAGCCGAAACGCATTTTCTCTATTTTAAGACCTACAGTAAAACAGCTTAACACCGACTGGAGATTGAGAATTTTTAAAATAGGTTTCACCGACAAAAAAAAAGGAACTGGATGGAAACTAGCGAATCCATTAGATAAAATATATATAAAATAGAAATTTACTTCCATTTATTAACAGTGTTTTAAGTTATGCGATAAAAACATAAAAAAAGTGTGCTTAATATTTTGAAAGACTGCCTCAGAAATATTAATTCTAGCCAAATTCGTATTGAAATGGTACTGTAAATAATGAAAGCTAAAAATAAATTTCAATTAATGCATATCACTAAATTGACGCGTATTGATGTTGATTGAGTTGAGTGTTGAGTTATGTATTTTAAGATAAAAACAGAATTATATGAAATAAACTATATTAGACATCATTCCAATTCAAGGAATGTTAAATTTTTAAGATTTCATACATAATTTAATATTTTTTTCTTAATATTTTGAAAGACTGCCTCATATATATTAATTCTTTCCAAATTCGTATAGAAATGATGCTGTAAATAATGAAATACAAAAATAAAATTCAGTTAATTCCAAAATTATTATTTTTTTTATACATTCATAATACAAACAGAACACAGGGTCATCTGAACCTACAGATACAAGTTTTTCAATCAAGTACGTTTAGCCGTATCTTTCATGGCGTGATATGAAACAAAAAGCAAGATATTCAAGTTATCAATTTATACAAATTATCCCTATAAATTAAACACAATTTAACTTTAAGATCAGCAAAACTCTCATGAAAACTCTTCGAATGAATCTTATGATTAAAATTCCGAATGAATGACGGGTTCAATTGAGCGCCGATTATTTTGAACGAGCTCGCCTTTTGAGACTGTTATTAGTTTTAATGAAAGAGAGTGCTTCAAGCGCACGTGTGCATAATAACTAGGTGCTACAAATTAGAACTCATATTTCATCCTCTTAACCGATGCGTGGATATGGGATTTCATGCACTGCATAATATGCTACGACTTTCACAGTATCAACCGAATCAAAATTCCACGCTCGGTGATGAAAATATCTCGTTATAAACACTCTCCTGACTTCGCTTTGTTTGATTTAAGGAGTTTTATTTATATGGCTTGAAAGATAAAAAGCCTGTATAGCCACATAAATATGAAGTGATATAAATGCGTCGGATTATTAAATTATTTTTAATATGAAATCTGTGGTATATGTAATTTTAATAATGATTAGAAATTAAAATTAAGTTTTAAACCAAAATATAATTTGATAATTTTCAATAAAATATCTTTTTATAAACTCAAATTTGCATGAAACTTAGAATAAAATATCAAATAGAAAAATTATATATATATATATAATATATATATATATATATATATATTTCCCTTGATTCGAAATTCCTTGTTTAAATGTAATGTAAATCATAGAAAATTGTATTACTTTATTAATTCGGATTTGTTAAGTTCTTAAAGTACTGAATTTTGTATACAATCATGTTAAAGTACACTAGGAAAATTTTCAGCAAATATATAAAGTGCATTTTCCTCAAAAAAACATCAATTTATCCTTTTAAACTGTAGGTCCCGGTATAACAAGACAGTTGGTCATTGTGCTGACAACCCTACTCCATAAAATGGAAAGTCTCCTGTTTCAGAATCTGACAAAAGGCGGACGGCCGTGGTTTAAAATAGATCGTAATGCCGGGGAGTTAGTTAGTAAACACTAAAATTTACAAAAAATATAATAGCAAAAATATACTTCGTTTTTGCATTTTCAATAAATTATTTGAAAACAGAATTGAAAAAAAATTTAAAAGTGAATATCTTTTATGCATTCATAACACAAACAGAACACAGCATCACCTGCAATTCTAGATTTAAATTATCTGTCATGTCTGTTCCATAATCTGTTTCATCGCGTAATATGAAACAAAACAAGTTATCAATTTATACAATATCTCCACAGAAATTATCCCCAATTTAACTTTAAGAATAGCAAAACTGTCATGAAAACTCTTCGAATCCATCTTATGATTAAAATTCCGAATGAACGAAACGGGTTCAATTGAACGCCGATTATTTTGAACGAGCTCGCGTCTTGAAGCTGCTGTTACTTTTTAATGAAAGAGAGTGCTTCAAGCGCACGTGTGCATAATAACAGGGCTCTACAAATGAGGACTCATATTTCATCCTCTTAACCGAGGCGCAGATATGGGATTTCATGCACTCTGAAATCTGCTTCGAACTTTCACGGTACCAACCGAATATGAAATTCTATGCTAGACGATGAAAATGTCTCGTTTTAAATACTCCTCTCCTACCTTTTTTTTTTTTTATCTTTATCTTTCAAGCCATATAAATGCCTTAAATCAAACAAAGCAAAGGCATTTATATGAAAAGATAAAGACATGTAAATAAAAAGCCACATTAATATGAATTTAGATAAAAGTGCTTGTTTATTAAATGAATAATGAAAATTTAATATGAAATCAGTAGTTTGTGTAAATTTAACAATATTTAGAAAATAATGTTAATTTTCAAACCAAAATATAGTTTGACAATGATCAATAAAATGTCTTTCAATCAATGGAAATTTGCCTGACACTTTCAATGAAATATCAAATAGAAGAAATTAGAGATAAAAGTGTTTGCTTATTAAATTTTTTTCTTAATATGAAGTCAGTGGTCAGCGTAAATTTAATACTGTTTAGCAACTAAAATTAATTTTTAAACCAAAATATAGTTTGATAATTATCAACAAATTAACTTTCTAAAAATAAAAAAAAATTTGCATGGATCTTAAAAGGAAATATCAAATAGTAGAAATTATACATGTATATACAAACACCTATATATATATATATATACCTATATATATATACAAACATGTATATATACACTGAAGTGACAAAAGTCATGGGATACCTCTTAATATCGTGTCGGCCCTCCTTTCGCCCGGCGAAGTGCAGCAACTCGACGTGGCATGGACTCAACAAGTCGTTGGAAGTCTTCTGCAGGAATATTGAGCCATGCTGTCTCGATAGACGTCCATAATTGTGAAAGCATTGATGGTGCAGGATTTTGGGCACGAACAGACCTCTCGATGATGTCCCATAAATGCTCGATGGGATTCATGTCGGGCGATCTAGGTGGCCAGATCATTCGTTGGAATTGTCCAGAATGTTCTTCAAACCAATCGCGAACAGTTGTGGCCCGGTGACATGGCGCATTGTCATCCATAAAAATCCCATCGTTGGTTGGGTTCATGAAGTCCATGAATGGCTGCAAGTGATCTCAAGTAGCTGAACATAAGCATTTCCAGTCAATGTTCGGTCCAGTCGCACCAGAGGACCAAGTCCATGCCATGAAAAAACAGCCCACACCATTACGGAGCCACCACCAGCTTGAACAGTGCCTTGCTGACAGTTTGGGTCCATGGCTTCGTGGGGTCTGCGCCACACTCGAACCCTACCATCAGCTCTTACCAACTGAAATCGTGACTCATCGGACCAGGCCACGGTTTTCCATTCATCTAGGGACCAACCGATATGCTCACGTGCCCACGAGTCGCTGCAAGCGATGTCGTTCTGTCAGTAAAGGCACTCGAGTCGGTCTTCTGCTGGAATAGCCCAAGAAAGCCAAATTTCTCCGCACAGTTCTAACATACAAGTCCCTTGTACGTCCCACATTGATTTCTGCGGTTATTTGACGCAGTGTTGCTTGTCTGTTAGAATTTACGACTCTTTGCAGACGTTGCCGGTCTCGGTCGTTAAGTGCAGGCGGTCGACCACTGCGCTGTCCATGGTGGGATGTTATGCCTGAAATTTCATACTCTCGGCACACTCTTGACACAGGGGATCTGGGAATGTTGAATTCCTAACGATTTCCGAAATGGCAAGGCCATGCGTTTAGCTCCAACTAACATTCCGCGTTTCAAAGTCTGTTAATTCCCGTCGTGCGGTCATCATCACATCAAAACCTCTTCACATGAATAACTTGAACAGAAATGAAAGCTCTGCAAAGTGAAAGTACTGCGCATTTAGACCTGTTCTACGCGATGCTACTGCCATCTGAAAATTTGCATATTGCTATCCAATGACTTTTGTCACTTCAGTGTATATACACATATAAATCTATATATTTTCCTTTGATTCAAAATTCGTTGCATAACTGTAATGTAATTCGTAGCAAATTGTATTAAATTATAAATTGGATTTGCTAAGTTCTTAGACTATGGAATTTTAGTACGCTACATACATATATACGCCAGATAATAAAATGGTTTTAGCAAACTATTTTGCATTAATTTAATTTTCACAAAAAAAAAGCATATTATTTATAAATACTTAAAACGATAGTATATACTACTTATCCCTTAAAACAAAATTTATATTTATATTTACATTAACTGAAGTAAATATTGCATTTCCTTCCAAATGCATAGCGTTAATAGTGATCGGTAAATGATATTAGCAATTAATACCGAAAGTAATTTTTTCAACTTATTTTTATCTTAGATTTGAAAGACACCTTTTACACTTTTTATATTTCCTTTTAAAAACTCTTTTGATGATTTTTTAACTTAATAACAATGCTAAAGCATGCAAAAATTAAAAAATGTAACAGATGCTTTATAAACAGGGCGACCCTTACTTAAGGTTCACCACTTTCATGCTTTTCAAAACCCTTAACTAACTGACATTTACAAAATACTTGAAACAAACTAAGCTTCACAACGGTTAAAAAAAAGTTTTCTTTGGCAATCAGAAAAAAAAAATTTCAAACATTTTTGCACTCAAAAACAAGGACAAATTTGCATTTTCACAGTAAAAGCAACCAGAAAAACATTTTTTTTATAAGCACTGAAATATCGACGCTGACATGATCAACAGTGTCATGTGGCATTTTCTCTTTTTATAAAAATATTTTTTTTTGACTCACAAACTTTCCCAAAAATTTTTTTGTTTTTCCCCTTGCTACATGAGCTGACACTGGAGTAGAGGTAATGTTCACGGCTAAAGGCAAAAATTCCTTTGGAAAATTTGGTAAAACACAACTGGAGAATATACGGGTTAAAATAGAAAGTTAGAAGAAAAAAAATACACTGAAGGAAGGAAACCGTGCATACTTAGCGACGTTAAGCGAAATATAATGTCGCGTAGGGAGGAACAAAACAAAAAATCGTAGCTCGTAAAGGATGGACGGAAAAATAATCTTTTTCCTTGAGTTATACGAACCTTCTTAAAAAATGACATCATCTATCGCGAATCGATAGAGAAAAATAGACTATTCGGCGATAAACGCACAGAATTTTCTGCGCCGCTCAATTTTTGACGCCGACAATACGTATTTCACACCAGAAAAGAAGAGCAGTTGAAAGGGAGAGGTGTCATCTTTCCCGGTTGTGAATTGCTCTTTGATTTTTTTTCCCTATTTTAATGCGATTCTTTTTCTGTCTTCTAGATAATATTGTAGACAGAAACTCTGGTCCAGTGTATCTCTTCTCATAGCTTAAGTTTAAAGCTTAAAATATTTTTTAATCTATATAAATCAGTTTTAATTTAAAATAATAAAACTTAGACCTATATGTTAGCGGTTAATGGTTGATAAAAGACTATGTATTTCACTTTTTATAAAAAAAATTTTTTTTTTAAAATTACCAAATTTGCTTTAATTAAATGTGTACACATTAATTATATTTTTTATTATTGATTACTCTCTTTATAGATAAAAGTGAAGTCTTACTATGTTCCAGAAAATATTTAAATATTTCAAATATATTGAAAATCAACATTTTTTGCAGAATTTTATTTGAAATTTTCTGTTTTAAAGTAGTGCTTCGGTTTGGTTTATTTTTAGAACATTTTAAGCTAATTAAACAGTAACCTATAATTAATTTTATTGATTTTGTTAATGTTACATTAAAAATAAGAAAATTCTTTTTTTTTGTTAAATGTAATTAAAGATAATTTTTCGATGTTTTCTTAAAATATAATGAAATTTTTAACCCTTTCAAATTTTTTTGAAACCAAGAAATAAATGTATCATTAAAATTTTTTTAATTTTTTTTCAAATCATATCAGTTAAACTAAATTAAGATTAATGATGTAATAATTAAATAGCAATGTCTTAATCTTTATAACTGTCTATAATATTGTTTGTGAATTTATAATCAATAGGTATAATCTTAGAGATTTTAAACTTAGATCCCTTTTCTTTCGTTTTTAACCTGAATACGACAATATTATTTTAAACAAGCAATAAAAAAAAAAAAATGTCAATTCCTTCTTTTTTTTTTTCACTATATTGCAGAAAGTCCTTTATAAATAATTTTTATTCAGTTTTTAAGTTTATCTGGCTCCATCTATTGGTAGATACATGCAATTTAATAAAAAAAAAAAATAATTAATTAATTAAATTTAATTAATTAATATTAGAAAAAAACTGTATTAACATCCAGTGTCATCCACTACAAATTCAAAAAGAAATGCATTTGAACTTGAGTGGATGAATTAAAAGTTTTTTTATGAACGATTGAAAATTTTAACAAGATATATATAGGGAGAATGCGAGATAACAGAAGGAATTTAAAAAAGGATACTTTGTGAAGAATAATTGTAAAAAGGCAAAGTAATTTCAGCCCGCTTATTTACTAATAAAAAGGAAACTATTTTAACTAACTTATTTACTAATAAATGGAAATACTTTAACCCACTTATTTATTAATCAATGGAAATATTTTAACGCACTTATTTATTAATAAATGACACTATTTTAACCCCTTATTTGCTAATGAATGGAACTATTTTAGCCTCCTTATTTACTAATAAATGATACTATTTTAACCTACTTATTTACTTAATAGCCTACGGTTTTAATAATTAATGCAACAAATCTAATGTAATAAAAATTCCGAAATTGATAAATGATTAAAACCTAAATACCTAAACCCAATTAATATAAATGTATTTTTGTTGGAAAATTTATATTATTTTTTAAAAAAGCATTACAAGTACATTTTTCGGGTAACAAATTTCAAACAAATATGTTTCGAATGTTCTTTTGACATGTTACTTACCAACTTGGAATTTAATATTTTAAATAATTTCACCAATTATTCATAATAATTAATATTCCTTTTCCTAATTGAGTAGACCATTTGAACGTTGAAATATACGTAATTTTTTACATTTCGATAAATAATATTAAATCCTTTAGAGTATACGTTTATTACAGAAACACAACGAAATAAATGTATCTAGCAACATTTAAGAGATACATTCTATCCGTTAAACGATTTTTTTTTTTTGCGTGTGTGTAGATGATAAAATATGAAGCAAAAAATAATCATTTCAATGAAGATAAAAAAGTAGAAAAGATCCTTTAAATAATTTCCCCTAGGAACTACAGCTGCACAAAAATATAAAAAAGAGTAAGGCATATAAATATATACTTTATTATTTTCCAAAATAATAGTCATAAATATAGAAATATGAATTTTTTATTCTTATAAAGAGTATACAGTATGAAAATATTATATTTCTCGTTATAAAGGGAAAAAAATGTTTTCATAAAAATAAACTTGAAATGTTTCAATTTATAATAGGTTACATGTATGAAGGAATCGAAAAGGTTTTCAAAAAAATATATCTAATAATACTTGGAAACAAAAGATCTGTATTCTAGTATTCAATGAAACCTCAGAATAGAAATATATATATATAAGGTTTCCTTTTGTATTTCTTGAATCTCGTTCTTTTCAAAGATGAGCTTGTAGAAAAAATGAGAGAGCATTTTTGTGCTGAAGTTTCTTTTGAAAGGCAGGAGCAATTTCGCAGAGAAAAAGTGTAGCAATGAAAGATTTATAGTTGTAATATTCTGGTGTTCTTCGATTACACTGAAATTTTGAATGGCCTTCAGAGTTTTGAGATTGACAAATTTTGGATAGAAAATATTTATGTACATATTTTGTGTCATAAAACTGATGATTTTAAACATGTTTTAAGAAATATTAATTTATCATCTTTAAATATTTAAAACAGTTACAATAATAAAATAACAAATACAATATAGGATTAAGAGTTTTGTTACTATTTTTTTTATAAAAAAAAAGCATAAATATGTAGTTTGATCATATTCTCTTGCTGAATCTAGTAGGAATATATTTATAGAGGCGGGCTATGGTAAGAAAGAAATTCGTATGTGTTCGTTTCGCTTAAATTCAGTTTGGGGAGTAGTAGACTCCTGCTTTACCTTTTCAGGAAACGTATATTCATTTTGTAAATTTTATTCTTTTGCAATACAATTTAAGACCTACGAGAAATCTTTTTCCAATGAATTGAAAACCTCTAAGAAGGCACTGTAGCATTTTTCTCAAGGGACGAGTTTTCACATTTCACGAGCACATTTCATTCTTAGGACAGATGAATGATAAGTGCATAATAAAAACTCATGACTTAAATCTAATAGCATATAAATATTGTTGTGGATATTTATATTACATACAAATGGTGATTTGTACTAAGAACAAACTGTAAAGAAAATTTGATAGCAGATAAGCAATGTTGTGTATATTTATATTATATGCAATTAATGTTTTGTACTAATAAGAACAAACAGTAGACTCAAATAGTAGACTCTTGCAACTCAAATTTGATAGCAGATATTCAGTGTCATGTATAATGAGACTAATGAAAGTAGCGCTTGCCTGTGCGACCTTCACAGGTCGAAACAATTACATGGTCTATGGACTCTGCCACGAGTTGTTGCGTCGTGATAGGTGATATACCATAGCCGCAGAAAGTGTCCACTCAATGAGAAGTGAGGGAAGCTGACACCCACCCTTGACAGAATTTTCTTAAATTGAGGTTTTTGTAGGAGGGAGAGTGTTCTGCGTTGAGTTGAGAAGTTGTTTTTCCTTTTTTCACTGTTTTAATAATTATATTCGACGTAGACAAAAGAACTCTGAAAATCTCCGACTTTTGAGTGAGCGGTACTCGTGATTTAATCGTACACTTATGATCAAATTTATAGTTTTAGTTTTAACACTTTGTATAATAACCTACAATTCTACATTACACATATATATAGTGCTGGAAAATAAAAATTAAAATGTCCCATGATGCTGAAAGTGTCCCTCTTTTTGAAACCTTGAAGACGTTATAAGTCTAGTATAGGTTGAGTCATTACAGCACACTTTATATCTCTCTCTCTTTCCCTTTTCCTTATCTGTGTATAATATAGTGGATCCTAGGTAGCAATACATCAATTAGAAAAATTTCTTATGACATATATTTTAGCAAATGCATTGATAGAGGTCAGCAGATTTATTGGTAGAGGCATATATTTCAGCAGATTCCTTGATAGAGAATATTTTATTGATATTTCATTCAATGGGTCATACAAATTTGCATTTATAGAAAGATTATTTTATTGCTAATTAGAAACTATACTTTTGTTTAAAAATTAATTTTTATTGTATTGTTAAACATTATTGAAATTACACAAACTACTGATTCCATATTAAAAAAAAAAGAATTTAATAAACATACACATTTATCTAACTTCATATCAATATGGCTTTTCCTTTGCAGGCTTTTATATTTGAAGCCATATTCATGCCTTAAATCAAACAAAGTAAAGTTCAGGAAGTGTTTATAACAAGACATTTTCAACGGCGAGCCTAGAGTTTCGATTTGGTTGATACTGTGAAAGTTGGAAGCCGATTATAGAGTGCATGAAATCCCATATCTACGCATCGGTTAAGAGGATGAAATATGAGTCCTAATTTGTAGCACCCTGTTATTATGCACACGTGCGCTTGAAGCACTCTCTTTCATTAAAAGTAATAGCAGTTTCAAAAGGCGAGCTCGTTCAAAATAATCGGCGTTAAACTGAACCCGTCTTTCATTCGGAATTTTAATCATAAGATTCATTCAAAGAGTTTTCGTAAGAGTTTTGCTAATCTTAAAGTTAAATTGGGGATAATTTCTGAGAAGAAATTGAATAAATTGATAATTGAGCGTCTAGCGTTTTGTTTATATCACGCGATGAAATAGACTACCAAACATACCTGACTGGACAATTTAAATGTGTCCAGGTGATCCTGTTCTATTTGGGTTATGAATGTATGAAAAACAAATTTTTGATTATTCTGTTTTTAAATAATTTATTCAAAATTCAAAAAAGAAAGTATATTTTAGTTATTATATTTATGTAAAAGTTTAGTGTAATTTAACTCCCCAGGTGGACCATGGCCGTCTGTTAGATTACGAAACAAGGGTCTTTTTTTTCGGGGTAGCATTTTCAGTCCTATACCTAGTGTTCTACAGTATGTATATACAGGGTGATTATAACTAAAGAGTCCACTTTCAAAATGCTGTAAAAGAACCACTTGTCACAATGAGTTCAAGCTTGAACTGAAGATACTTGAAGAAGGGAAATGGTATAGCCCCAAAGGAAACTTCAAAAAAAGTTTTCAACGATTTTTTCTATCAATTATTTATAACCTTGCCATGGTTTATGGGCTTTCTACTAACAGTGTTACAACCACTGAATGATTTAGTATTAATTTTTTCCGTCAAAAAACCGAAGCAATCAACTCATTCAACACTACAGTAGGTTTAATTATAGTAGGTGCAGTAGTTTTAACATTTAGTATAATTAAATTTACAATTTTCATGCCAAATAAGTTGTAATTTCGATTCAAAATATCGCTGACAACCCAATTAACTTTTTTATGCCACTAACAGCGCCATCTATTAATACACTTCAGAACTTTTTTTTTTTGATATCGTACCCTTTCCCCCTTCTTCAAGTACCTTCAGTTCAAATATGAACTCATTGTGACGAGAGTTGTACTTTTTATAGCATTTTGAAAATGGGACTTTAATACTAATAACTCTGCATATTTTGGGTGTTTAATTTAAAAGTAATTTTTACTTTGCATTAGATTTAAAGTAAAGTAATTTTATTTTAAATTAAATTTTTTACCACTTTTAAAATAATAAATTATTGTTTTAAAGAAATCAACTAACGTGTGTACTAATAAAATGGTACTTTATTTTTTATATAATAAAAAAAATTATTTTTACTCAATGCATAGTTGAAAAATTACACTTGAAGTATTTCTTGTAAATAATGTTGTTGGATAATTTTATTGGGTCTATAAAAATGTTCGTCCGGTTTTCACTTTTTAAAATTATTTCGAAAACAAATTATTTTTTGCAGACCTAATAAGATATCGGATGTGAAAAAATGCTATATTTTTACATTAATGATAATCCCCATATCACTGGCAGCCGAATTCACTTTCTTTATTCCGCTTACAGCGCCATCTTTTTACAAGATTTTGAAAGTGGAACTTTAATTATAATCACCCTGCACTTTTGTAAGTATATTTGCACAAGTACATTGTAATTTTCATTTATCTAAATAATAAATAATTGTGAAATGCTTATGGTTTTTAAAATTTTAATGACAGACTTATGAGTTGTTTTCCTTTTAATTTTCTGCTTGCTTTTGACAGTAAATTTTCTAATAATTGAATTTAATATTTTCATTTAAAAAATAATGATTTTATTTCAAAACCACAATAGAGTAAAGTTGATAAATGATAAAGTAGACTTGCTGTAGATTAGATTATTGAAAAAAAAAAAAAACGTATTTTAGAAACAAATCTCTTTTTTAATATATATATTTTTTAGGATTTCTGAATCGTAAAATTCAATATTTATTTGTCAGAATTCAAATGATTTTGTTCAAATAATTTGATTTTTAGTTTTTATATGGACAACTTAATTTCTTATTTCTTTTTTAGCCTTTTAAGACTTGACTTGATTTGGTGCTTTAAGTCAATCTATTAACTTCATTTCATACTTTTAACCGAAACGATAACAAATAAAACATTTATTTATATCAATTTTTGAAGTAATTTAGTATTTTATAATATTTCATTCAAAGATTATTAGTGTTATATCAATTCTTGTATCAATTTATTTTTAATCAACACATAGAAAAACGCTCTCTGTTTTACAACTACTCTATCAACGCCAATACCAGTCAGAGACCCAAACGATGACAAAAGGCCCATGACCTTTAGAATGGAACTTGAACGGGACACAATATCTCTTGAACAATATCTCTCTTGAACAATATATCACAATATCTCTCTTGAACAATATATCACAATATCTCTCTTGAACAATATATCACAATATATCTCTCAATCAGCTTGAACGAATTAAAGAGAAACTCGTTCTCCAGAAATGTACTGAAACGAGCAGATCAAATTCATAATTTAGCTGCATTATTTTTGAGTGACAAAATTTAGATAAAGTCATCTGTAATTGTCGATATTTCAGGTACAGCAAATTACTTTTATTCCAAATGTGATATATTACGGAAGGTTGTTGCAATCATCAAATAGAAATTTTTGTTTTCATAATTATATATAATTTCTCTCAGTTTTTATATTCTCAGTTCTCATATATCATTTCTCTCAGTTTTAAACAAGTATTTCAGCATTTTTTATTCAGTAGCAACAACATGTTATTATAAAAAAATATGTGCAGCTGCAGTTTTTAAGCATTAATTTTTGAACAGTTATTATTTTCATATCTGTGAACAATTTATTTATTTCATTTTTAAAGAGTTTAATTTAGGATAATTTTAATTTTACTGTGTTAGACAAAGTTTTATTAACATCTCTTACAATAGAAGTTCTAAACATAATTTTTCTGGTATGTTAAATTTTCATCATGCAGCTCAGAAAATTCATTAATTATTTATGCATGCAATTTTAAAAAAATGTAACATTCCTTGAATAAGAATGAAGTCTAATAATGTCTATTTCATATAATGCTGTTTTTATCAAATATACACCCATTTGGTTATATGCATTAATTGAATTTTATTTTTATCTTTCATTATTTACTGTATCATTTCAATACGAATTTAGCAAGAATTAATATTTTGGGGCAGTTTTCTAAAATCTTAAGTACTTTTTTGGAAATTTTTATCGCAGAACTAAAAACACTGTTGAAAAATGGAAAGTAAATCTTTATTTTATATATGCTATCTAATAGATTCGTTATCCAGTACATTTTGTTTGATGGTGAAACCTATTCTGAAAATGCTAAATCTTCAGTCGGTGTTAAGCTGTTCACTGTAGGTCTTAAAATAGAGAAATGCGTTTTGGGCTTAAAAGAAAATTTATGATCCAAGATTTTCTTCTAATGCACTAAATGTATATTTTTAAATCCTGGGTGAATATTTTTATTACATTTTGAAACATAATATAGAAGAGATAAATATAATGCATGTTGCTCACTTTTTCAATGTACTGGTAGTTTACAGATATTTTGTTTTAAATAAATATAGTATCCTATGAAAATGGAATTAGTCCTGCTTTCCATTGCTTGGATTTTGTTCTTGGCTTCCATGATCCATTTTCATGTGCCATATAGAAATGGAGATGGTCATATATATAGTATTTTATATTAAAGAGTACGTGTTATACTTTTCAGTGAAAGAAAAAATATCATGACAAGCACTAAAGAATAATAAATATATTGAGAAGCTTTTTAAGAATAATAATTTTCACATATGATTCTGCCAGCATTTTAAAATTGTTTTGCAATCAATAAAGACACTTTTGGTGGAATAAATTATAGTTAATAATTGAGTACTTTTGAGTACTTCACAAGTAATCTATATATGACATGTTCTGACGTGTACAAATTCTGGAAATTCTTCTTTCTCTTCGCTGAAATGAATATGTAAAAATATTATATATATATATATATATATATATGTCTCGTTTTCATATGCTAAATAAAAATGGAGATTGTCATATATTTTATATTAAAGCTCACGTGTTATAGTTTTCACAAAAAAAAAAAAAAATGATGACAAACACTAACAAATATTAAACTTATCGAGAATTTTTATAAGAATAATTTTCAGTTTTTATTTGGACAGCATTTAAAAATGTTTTCTCCTCCAATAAAAGCAATTTGTGATAGAATAAATGTTAGTTGAAAACATATAATTAATTCCACATGTAAGCAATATGTAATATGTTATGTCACAATGTAATAATATGTATACAAATTAAGGAAAATTAGGGTACTTTTATATTGATAAATTTGTATATTAGCTGAAATGAATATGTACACATAAAATTTCACAAAGATAAATTATTTACTGATAGTCCCGGTGATGACGTGGATGTTTGTACTGGATTGAAATCCGCTTTAAACCGTAAGGTCCTAGTTTAATATGTGTGTCTAGCGCAGGGCAAGAGAACCCCCTAGGCTGTAAAAAGGAAACATCTCCTGTCTTGAAATCTGCCAGTAGACAGACGGCCTTGTCCCACTATGTGGCTGTTGCGCCAATGAAAAAGAAGAAATATATATATTTAAGAAAGAAATATAGTCAGTAATAGTTTATAATAATAATTTTTAAGCATTATAAAAAGGATATAATAAGGATAATTTGAAATATATGTAATAAGGATATAAGAATAATTTGAAATAAAAATAATAAAGATAAAATTAATGTAATAAAGATGCTTCAGGCTTAAAATAAATGTAATAAAGATAAAATAAGGCTAATTTGAAATATATGTAATAAGGATATTTTTTTTCTTTCTAATGCAGCTGGCAAACACTTTAGACAGCTTGGTCTTGGATGCTTTAAGGCAAGTGCTGCACAGACGTACTCACTTTGCATTACCCAGGGTGGGTGTAACTTGAAGATAAGCCACGGACGCGAGTAACGATGCCCCCACAACGCTCTACGATCCCTATTAGACCGGGACCTACAGTTTAAAGTGGATTCCGAACACTACAAACATCCATGCAACCGCCGGGACACGAACCTGAAACCTGTGGTACCGTGCGCCAGAACTCTAGCCACTCGACCATTGAGGCCCCTGCAATAAGGATATAATAAGGATAATTTGAAATTTATGTAATAATGATATATAATAAGGATAATTTGAAATTTATGTAATAATGATATAATAAGGATAATTTGAAATTTATGTAATAATGATAATTCGAAATTTATGTAATGATGATATAATAAGGATAATTTGAAATTTATGTAATAATGATATAATAAGCCACGGACGCGGAGTAACAATGCCCCCCGCAACGCTCTACGATCCTATTAGACAGGGACCTACAGTTTAAAGTGGATTCTGAACCACTACAAACATCCATGGCACCGCCGAGACTCGAACCCGAAATCTGTGATACCGAGCGCCAGAGCGCTAGCCATTCGAACATTCAGCCCTGTAATAAGGATATAATATAGATAACTTGAAATCTATGTAATAAGGATATAATAAGGATAATTTGAAATTTATGTAATAATGATATAATAAGGATAATTTGAAATTTATGTAATAATGATATAATAAGATAATTTGAAATATATGTAATAAACAAATACATAAAAATATAGATACCATGAGCAACCCTATGAGCAGTGAAGAGGGTGGAAAAAGGCCTAAAATTATTTAGCTGAATTATAAATCATAACATAATATAAAATTCTTAAAAAATGTTTTATTGGAACAAGCTGATATATCTCTTAATAAATTTAAGTTTGAATTTCAGACTACTGAACTCAAGAGCGAATATTTGCTTCAATTTTGGAAAGTTAGTTTTCATAAAAATACAATTATTTATAAGCTGGGATCCAAAATAAAGGAAGAGTTGTACTTCTTATTTTTTCTGCCAAAAATCAAATTCTAAAAAATACATTTTAAGAAATAATATGTAATTGGAACTCTCTAAACGACGATACTTTAAATATTTAAACTGGTTTCATGCTTTAATTCATTTAATATCTGTAAAGATATTTCATCAATTCATTTTGAATGTCAATTTTTCAAGCAAACATTCGATTCGAAATATTTTCGGAATTATAACGAAAAGATCATTAAAATAAACAGAAATAAAAAATGTTCTCTTTGATTTAATATCGAAACACATATTTACTCTATGAAAAGATTTTTTTATCATTGCTGAGAAAAGACTATGTAAACTCGCTGAAAAAATTGGATTGATTTTACACTAGTTATTTCTTTGCAGTTTCAGTTATTAAACTGAACCAACATTTCAGAAAACATCTGAAAAATAAATAGTAGTATTTGTTCCTTTTAAGTAAAATATTATCTGAAAAAGATTTCTCAAATTTAATTTACTTAGAAAATTAATTCGCTTAAAAATACTGAACAATTTATTTTTATTCAGGATTCACGAGATGAAAGAATTCACGCAAAACATTAATTCTTATTTTCAAGATATAGAAGTCTGTTGAGGTGTATTGAAATATTTTATTAAAGAATCAAATATTTTTGTAGACAAAAGAAATTTGTTGAATGGAGAATCTGAGTTGTCAATTCAAAAATATTTTTAATGCTCGTTGTTTTCTAAACTTTAATGATAACTGAATTTAAATGTAGTTTTCATTAGCTATTAAATTAAATTATTAAATTAAATTAGTTATTAAAATAGCTATTAAATTGTTTATTTTATTTTTTTACGGCATGTGATGAAAAACTGTAAAAATATTTATTTATTTTAAAATTATTATCTTACTAGATAAATTTTTTTTTACACTTTTATTAAAACTTTTTAAAAATAAAAAATTTCCCTCATCATCTTATTTCGCTCTTCAACATCTGTGATTTCGATCAATCAAACGATTTATGAAAAATTTCAATCTTCAATCTTCACATACGGGGCTCTCTACTAATGAAACTGCTTGCTTCAGCAATGAATTTACTAAACATCTGCAAGCCTTTTTCAATATACCTACTACAAATTCTACTAGCTATTTCAATGAATATACTAAAAATATTTTTTTTTGCTATGCCAGTGTTTCTGTTATTTAATCTTTGAAAATCTGTTTATTTTTATAAATGAATCTGCTGAAATATCTATTAATTACTACCCATTTATATATTAAATTATCTGCAAGCCTATATCAATGAATCTGCTGAAATATCTGTACGCCTATATCAATGAATCTCCTGGAAATATCTTTTTAGCATCTACCAAAGGAATCTGCTGAAATATCTTTTAGCTTCTTCCAATGAATCTGCTGAAATATTTTCTGGTCTCTATCATTGAATCCAATGAAATATATTACGAGTAGATTTAGCAATAGAATACAATTAAACTACAATTTTGTGCTTTTTTAGATTAGAAACAAAATTCTTTAGCTCACATTACATTTAATATTTCATAATTGTAACCGATTTAAAAATTTTAGAGATGATAAATAAATATTAAAAAAAAAAACTTTTAAAGCCATTAATTTGCAGTTTTTAACAAAGAAAAATATACATAAAAATTTCTACCAAAACTTGTCAATCTCAGAACGCTGAAGACCATTGAAAATTTCATTTCTGCAATCGAAGAATACCCAGAATATTACAACTATAAATCTTTCATTGCTACACTTTTCTCTGAAATTGCTCCTGCCTTTCAAAAGAAACTTCAGCACAAAAATGCTATTTCATTTTTTTTCTACAGTCTCATCTTTTGAATAGAACGAGATTCATGAAATACAAAAGGAAAACCTTATATATATATTTTTCTATTCTTATGTTGCAATGAATACTACAATATTGATCTTTTGCTTCCAAGTATTATTTTATTTTTTAAAAGCCTCTTCGATTCCTTTATACGTACTAGTATAACCTACTGTAAAGTGAAACATTTCAAATTTATTTTTATGAAAACATTTTTTTTCCTTTATAACGAGAAATATAATATTTTCATATTGTATGCTCTTTATAAGAATAAAATTCATACTTGATATATTTCTAACTAATACGTTGGAAAATAATAAAGTATATATTTATATGCTTTACCATTTTTATATTTTTGTTCAATTATTGTACCCAGGGAAAATTATTTAAAGAATATTTTCTATTTTTTTTTATCTTCATTGAAATGATTATTTTTTGCTTCATATTTTATGATCTATACACACAAAAAAAATCATTTAAAGGATAGAATGTATCGCTTAAAAGTTACTCGATACATTTTATTGCATTGTGTTTCTATAATAAACGTTTAAAGTTATTAATGCTCTAAAATATTTAATGTTGCATTTAAAACATCATGTATATTTAAATATTGTTTCAAATAATTTTCTTAAAGTAGGAAGAATGAATATGAAATTTTAGGACTAAAGAAATGAATTAAAATATTAAAATCCAAGTTAGTAAGTAAAATGTGTAAAGAACGTTCCAAAAATGTAATTATAAAGGCCTTTTTATAAATAATATTAGTTTTCCAGCAAAATATATTTAGATTTATAACTTATTTAGTTTATACTTATATTTTCTCGTTAGCTCACCGAAGTCAAGCATCATTGGGCGCGGCCAGTACTTGGGTGGGTGACCACCTGGGAACACCGCTTGCCGTTGGCATTCACACATTTGGGACCTGAATGGCCGAGTGTCTAGCGCTCTGGCGCTCGGTGCCACAGGTTTCGGGTTCGAATCCCGGCGATGCCTTGGATGTTTGTAGTGGTTCGGAATACACTTTAAACCGTAGGTACCGGTCTCCTATGTCCGTAAGAGCGTCATGGAGCCAAAGTCAGACTTCTACCTACGGGTGCTCCATCACAACAGAAGCTGCTTCCCTTCCCCTTCAATCATGAGTACGTATGGGCTCGTGGGCTTGGCCAGCCAAGTGGGATAAGAAACAACAACAACAACAACAAATACTTATATTTGTTTTAAACTTATTCAGATATTAATGATTTTTGAATTTCTGCCTTTTTATAGCATTATTTATATAAAATTGGGTTAAAATAGTTCCATTTATTAGTAAACAAGTCGATTAAAATAGTTCCATTTACTAATAAATAAGAAGGCTAACTACAGGCATTACTTTGATTTTACTTTTACATTTTTAAAAGATTAATTTAAAATAATTATTCGTCTTATTACCACTTACAGCTCAAGTTATTCTGAATAAATTGTCTTTTTTAAAAAAATCATTTTTTCCTGTACATGTTAAAAACGAAGGAAAGTTGCATAGTTTAAGATCTCAAAGATCATAGATTTCTTTCAAAACGCGTCAATCTCAAGACGCTGAAGACCATTGAAAATTTCATTTCTGCAATCGAAGAACACCAGAATGTTACAACTATAAATCTTTCATTGCTACACTTTTTTTTCTCTCTGCAAAATTGCTCCTGCCTTTCAAAAAGAAACTTCAGCACAAAAATGCTCTTTTTTTTTTTTTTTTTTTCTACAAACTCATCTTTGAATAGAACGAGATTCATGAAATACAAAAAGGAAACCTTATGTATATTTTCCTATTCTTAGGTTTGCTATGAATACTAGAATATAGATATTTTGTTTCCGACTATTATTATATATATTTTTGAAAAACCTTTTCGATTCCTTCATGCATATAACCTAACGTAATCTGAAATATTTTAAATTTATTTTTATAAAAATTTTTTTTTTTCCATTTATTACAAGAAATATAATATTTTTTAGACTCTGTATAAGAAAAAAAATTCATACTTGATATATTTATGGCTATTATGTTGGAAAATAATAAAGTATATATTTATATGCTTTACCCTTTTTATTTTTTATGTAACTAAAGTTTACTCTTTTATCTTCATTGACATGATAATTTTTGCTTCATATTTTATCATGTACTTTCCACACACACAAAAAATTATTTAGTGGATAGAATGTATCGCTTGAAGGTTACTGGATACATTTTATTTCATTGTGTTTTCTATAATAAACCCTTGAAGTTATTAATGATTTAAAAGATGTAATCCGACATGTAAAAACGTTACGTATATTTAAACATTGTTTCAAATATTTTACTCACTAAGAAACAATCAATAATTTTTTTTATGAATAATTTGCGAAATTAAAATAAAAAATTAAAATATTAAATTCCACATTGGTAAGTAAATTGGGAAAAGAAACATTCAAAAATAATTGTTCGAAATTTGTTGGCAAGAAACGTATTTATAAGACATTTCTTTAAAATAATGTTATATTTTTACAACATAAATACATTTATATTTGTGTTTTTTTTTAACTAAACTCAGTGTACGGCTGGGGCACGGACACTTCTTGAGTAGTCTACTCATGGATGGAGGAAAAGCAGAAGATACTTTTTGTGATGAAGAAACCATAGGTAGAAGTTTGGCTTGTATCTAAGTCGCTGAAGAAGGAGGGGGCAGTGCCTTCCTGGCATATTTTTAAGGGGAACTACCCAGCATTTGTGAATCGTATGGGAGAAAATCCGGAAAAATCCCAACAGGTAATCTGACTAACGCAACAAGATGATGAACATCACAAACGGCATCCAGCCTTTTTGTTTTTGAAACAGTGTCTACCACAATGCCGCCCTCGGATTGAGCCATAGTCAACTAATTAAAATCAACCTCTCCAGATGCGCATGTTATCACTGAGTCACTAATCGGGGATTTATATTCTTTTATACTTATTTAGTTTATACTTTATGTTTGTTTTGTACTTGTTTGATACTTATTCAGATTTTAATCATTTATGAATTTTGGACTTTTAATTGCATTAAATTAATTTCATTACTTAATTAAACTTGTTACAATAGTTCCATTTATTATTAAATAAATGGGTTTGAATTATCTTTTAATTTTAGTTAGTAAAGTGTTCCTTTTCTTAAATGCAATATAAAACATAAAAAAGCATACTAAAAACAAAGAAAAGGTGTTAACATTTAAACCTTTAAGATAATACATATTGTTCTTAAATTCACCCAAACAATATGATGTATATTAATATAGTTTAAGGCATTATTATTCCATCATAATATCATTAACTCTAATTATTAATAATTAGGGTTAATATCATCAATCGTAAATTAGCTTACTTTATATAATTTGTCAATATAATAACAATAAAAAGTTATTAGTGCTGCATTTATTACTTGGCGTTAAATCTTGAAAAGTTACAAATTTCATTTCATTCTAAGAATACATCGAAACTTTGCCTTTTGTTACTTTTAACAAAATAGTAATTTCTTAATTTTTACCATATTAATAAAATGACTAAAGTTTACTTCACGTAAATACAATATTGAATATTAATGGAGATTTAGATTTCCCCTACAAATAAATTAAAGTAAAATAGTTAAAGTTCCAATACTTTATAACACGTAAAAAAATGTCATAACTATCTAATTTTAGTTATCTTGAAAGACACAATCATTACGCATAAAATACTTTTTTTGTGGTACAGGCATAAATTAAACAGATTATAATAATAAAAATTAAAATAAGGTGAATTCGAGCTCTTACAAATGTCCATGGCACCACTGGGACTTGAACTCGAAACCTGTGGCATCGATAGGCAGAGCTCTAGTCACTAAGTCATCAAGACCATATAGATACTTCATAATTCATAAATATTTGGTTCCTAGCATAAAAGTTTCACCACATTTATTAGTTTGGTTTGTCGTTCCACTGTCATTTTGCTCACACGATCGCTAAAGATAACGGAACCTACAGTTTAAAGTGGATTCCAAAGCACTAACATACATACATGCCACCATCAGTATTCGAACCTGAAGCCTGTGGTAGAAAAGGCAGGAACGCTTGACATTTGGGTATTAAGCTGCCAATATAGGGTAGGAGACTGCTTCAAAAAACACGTCCTGATTTCATACTATTTGCTAAATAACGAACAACTGAGCTTGAAGCCCTACTTTAAAAATATATAAATACAATTGTAGATAATCTAAAATAAAATTAGATTAAAAATTTTGTTAGAAATCAAATGATTTCATTTAAATATAATTAAAACATTTATCTGATTTGAATAGAATGCATTTTTATTAAATCGAGTAATCAATGATAAAATATATATAAATAAAGTTTACAGATTTAATTAAAGCAAATATCGTAACTTTTAAATGATTTTTATATATTCGCAAACCAGAAGAGTTGAGATTAAATTATATTATATATTATAATCTTGTCATCATAAATGTTGACAGGATTGAAAAGAACTCTTAAATATATATGTGTAAGTTTTATTACTATTAATTTTAATACATTTAACTGAAAATAATTCAAGCTTTTTCTCTAAGTTATGATGAAAATGGTTAAGCAACTATACTAAAGAATATCTCCATGAGAAGAGTTACTACACTGGACCAAAGTATCTGCCGACGCTATCAGCTAGAAGACAGAAAGAATCGCATTAGAATATGGAAAAAAATCAAAGAGCAATTCGCAACCGGGAAAGATGACACCTCTTCTTTCTACTGCTCTTCTTCTGGTGTGAAATACGTATTGTCGGTGTCAAAAATTGAGCAGCGCAGAACATTATGTGCGTTTATAGCCGAATAGTCTATTTTTTCTCCATCGATTCGCGATAGATGATGTCATTTTTTTAAGAAGGTTCGTATGAGTTATACGAATCTTCTTAAAAAAATGAAAAATGATTGAAAATGAAAATGATTCTTAAAAATCGTAGACTTGTAAAAAGGATGGATGGAAAAATTCAGTTCATCTTTTCTTTAAGATGAACTGGAATTTTTCCATCCATCCTTTACAAGCTACGATTTTTTTGTTCCTTCCTACGCGACATTATATTTCGCTTAACATCGCTAAGTAGGGCATGGTACCTTTCAATTAGTATATATTTTTTTCTTCTAACTTTCTATTTTAACCCACATACATTACAGATGTGTTTTACAAGATTTTCCAAAGGAAGTTTTGCTTTTAGCCGTGAACATTACCTCTACTCCAGCGTCAGCTTGTTTAGCAAGTGAAAAACAAAAGTATTTTTGGGATTTTGCGACTCAAAAAAAAAATATATATATTTATATAAAAAGAGAAAATGCCACTTTACACTGTTGATTATGTCAGCGCCGATATTTCAATGCTTATCAAAAAAAATTCTGGTTGCTTTTACTGTGAAAAATGCAAATTTGTTCTGGTTTTTGAGTGCATAAATGTTTGAAAGATTTTTTTCTGATTGCACAAGAACTATGTTTTTAACCTTTTGAAGCTCAGTTTGTATCAAGTATTTTATAAATAACAACTTTTTGAAGGTTTTGCAAAAGCAAGAAAGAGGTGAAACTTAAGCAAGGGTCGCCCTGTTTATTAGGCCTCTATAATTTATTTTTCTTTGGTGCATGTTTTAACAGCATTATTAAGTTTTAAAAATCTTCTTTCAAGAGTTTATAAAAAGGAAATATAAAAAAGAAGTCATAGGTGTCTTTTAATCTTAAATAAAAATTCGTTTGTATAAATACGTTAAATATTAACAGCTAATTTCATTTACTACAAATATTGTATATTTACTATACATATTTTAGAAATGTTATTAATTAAAAAATTTTTTTTTTTCTATAAAGAGTTAGTAAACGGAAATTTAAAAACATTTGAAAGGTGTCTTTAAAGGTGTTCATTTCATTTACTAGACCCATATTATATTTACTGTACATATTTTAGCAGTTTTATTTGGTTTAAAAAACTTTTCTTTAAAGAGTTTGTAAAAGGAAATATAAAAGGTGTAATAGGTGTCTTTCTGGTCTTAAAGAAAATAAGTTGTATAAAAAATACGTTAAGTATTTAATAGCTAATTTTCTTTATTATAAACATTTTATATTTACTGTACATACTTTGGCAGTGTTATTAATTTAAAAAATGTTTAAAGAGTTTGTAAAAAGAAATGTATAAAAATATGTGAAATGTGTCTTTCTAATCTTAAACGAAAACAAATTTTATAAAAATATATTAAATATTAATAGCTAATTTCATTTACTATAGACTCTTTTTATTTACTATACATATTTTAGAAGAATTATTAAGTTAAAAAATTTCTTTGAAGATTTTGTTAAAAGGAAATATAAAAACATTTGAAAGGTGTCTTTCACAATCTTAAATAAAAATACATTTTATAAAAATTCGTTAAGTATTAATAGTTTTATTTCATTTACTTTAAATTTTTATTACTTTAAATTAAAATAGATTTAACTGAAAAATAATTCACCCTTTAAGAATAGTTAAAAAGTTTACAAATTTAATTTAAGCAAAATTTGGTAATTTTGTAATACTTTTATAGAATTGGAAAAACCTATTAAAAACCTATTGTCTTGTTGTTAATAATTAAAGGCTAACATTTTTTGAAAGTTTATTTAAAGTTTTTATCTTAAAAATAAAATCGATTTAGTAAGGAAAAAATAAATCAACATTTAACTTTTAGTTATGATGCAAATCGTTAAAAATATTTATATCATTAATCAACAACACTAAAGATTATCACCATGAGAAAATATACACTGGACGAGAGTTTCTGTCGATACTATTATCTAGAAGACAAAGAATCGCATTGGAATACGGAAAAAAATCAAAAAGCAATGATAAAATCAAAAATCAATGATAAAAAGTATAAATGAAGTATAAATGAAAATTTGGTAATTTTTTATTTAATTAATAAATATTTATATAAATAATTTTTAATTTCTCTAATTAATATTTCTCTTTCATATAATTAACGAAATGTAAATTATTCTTGTCAATCATTAGGAACTAACATAGATGTGTAAGTTTCATTATTTTAAACTAAAATAAATTTAACTAAACAATAATTCAAGTTTTAACTCTTTTACTTATGATGCAAATATTTAAGCAACTGTGCTAAAGATTACCTCCACGAGAAGAGATACTAAACTGGACCAGAGTTTCTGTCAAAGCTATCACCTAGAAGACAGAAATAATTGCATTAGAATACGGAAAAAATCAAACAGCAATTCGCAACCGAAAGATGACACCTCTTCCTTCTACTACTCTTCTCCTTTTCTGCTGTGAAATACGAATTGTCGACGTCGAATTGAGCAGCACAGAAAATTCTGTGCGTTTATTGCCGAATAGTCTATTTTTTTTTTTTAAATCGATTGGCGATAGATGATTTCATTTTTCAGAAGGTTTGTATAACTCAAAGAAAAAGATGAACTGTATTTTTCCATCCATCCATTACAAGCTACGATTTTTTTTATTCCTCCCTACGCGACATTATATTACGTCGCTTAACGTCGCTAAGTATGCACGGTATCCTTCCTTCAGCATGTTTTTCTTCTAACTTTCTATTTTAACCCGCATGCACTCCAGCTGTGTTTTTACAAGATTTTCCAAAGGAAATTTTTACTTTAGCGGACAACATTACCTCTACTCCATCAAGTCAGCTCCTGTTTGCGAGTGAAAAAACAAAATTTTTTTTGGAGAGTTTGTGACTCCAAAAAAATATTTATATGAAAAGAGAAAAATGCCACATTGCACTGTTGATTATGTCAGCGTTGATATCTCAATGCTTATCAAAAAAAAAAGTTTTTTTTCTGGTTGCTTTACTGTGAAAATGCAAATTTGTTCTGGTTTTTGAGTGCATGAATATTTGAAAGTTTTTTTTGCGATTGACAAGAAAGCTTTTTTTACCTATGTGATTCTAAGTTTGTTTCAAGTATTTTCGTAAATACAGTTTGTTGAGGGTTTTGCAAAAGCACGATAGAGGTGAATATAAGTAAGGGCCGCCCTGTTTATAAGGCCTCTGTTATATATTTTTTTTTCCTTCGGTGCATGTTTTAGGAGTGTTATTATGTTTAAAAAAAAAATTCTTTAAATAGTTTTAGACAGAAAATATAAAAAAGTGTGATAGGTGTCTTTTAATTCTTAAATAAAAATCCGTTGTATAAAAATAAGTTGAGTATTAATAGCTAATTTCATTTACTATACATATTTTATGGTTATTATACAAATTTTAGCAGTGTTGTAGATTTAAAAAGATTTCTTTTGAAGAGTTTGTAAAAGGGAGTTTAAAAAGAATGTGTTTTTCTTATCTTAAAAAAAAAAATACATTGCATAAAAATACTTTTTAAGCATCAATAGCTAATTTTATTTGCTATACAAACTTTATATTTACTGTACAAATTTTTGCAGTTTTATTAATTTAAAGAAATTTTTTAAGAGTTTGTGAAAGGAAATGTATAAAAATATATGAATGTGTCTTTCTAAAAAAAAAAAAATTTTGTAAAAATACGTTAAGTACTAATAGCTAATTTCATTTACTATGCATATTGTATATTTACTGTACATATTTTAGCAATGCTATTAGGTTTAAAAAAATTGTTTAAAAGAAAATATAAAAAGGGTGAAAAGTGTCTTTCTAATCTAAAATAAAAACATTTCATATAAAAATACGTTAAGTATTAATAGCTAATTTCCTTTACTATAAATATTTTATATTTACTATACATATTTTTTTGTTAATAGAGAGTTTTTGCTTACCGTACGTTTACAGAGGATGCCGTTAGCTTTTCTCCCCTAGCGCGCATGCTCATGGGAAACTGAGCATGCGCGCTGGGAGAAAAAGCTAACGGACGTCCAACGGTAACTAACGTACGGTATGCAAAAACTCTCTATTATGTTTAAAAAAAAACGTGACAAAGCAAAAATAATAAAATGTGATAGGTGCTTTTTAATCTTAAATAAAAATTCGCTATATAAAAAAACGTTTTTAAAGAGTTTGTAAAAAGAAAATATGAAAAAAAAAAATGGGAAAAGTTTCTTTCTATTCGTAAATAAATATATATTGTATGAAAACACTTTAAGTATTAATAGTTAACTTCATTTACTATAAATATTTTAATTTTGCCATATATATTTTAGCAGTGTTTTCAAGTTTCAAATTTTCAAAATTTTCTAACAAGAGTCGCTAATATACATGCGTAAGTTTTGTTATTTTAAATTAAAATAGATTTAACTGAAAATTAATTAAAGCTTTAAATCTTAGTCATGATTCAAATGGTTAAGGAACTACACTATAGATTATCTCTATCAGAAAGGGATACACTGGACCAGAGTTCATGTCGACACTATCACCTAGAAGATAAAAGGAATCGCATTAGAATACGCAAAAATCAAAGAGCAATTCGCAACCTGGAAAGATGGCACCTCTTCTTTCGACTGCTCTTCATTTCTTCTGTGAAATACGTATTGTCGGCGTTAAAAATGGAGCAGCGCACAAAATTCGGTGCGTTTATCGCCGAATAGTCTATTTTTTCTCCATCGATTCGCGATAGATGATGTCCTTTTTTAAGAAGGTTCGTATAACTCAAAGAAAACGATGAAGTGTATTTTTTCCGTCCATCCTTTACGAGCTACGATTTTTTTTTGTTCCTCCTGTGCGACATTATATTTCGCTTAATGTCACTAAGTATGCATGGTATACTTCCTTTAGTATTTTTCGACTAACTTTCTATTTTAACCCGCATACCAGCGGTGTTTTACAAGATTTTCCAAAGGAAATTTTGCTTTTAGCCGTGAACATTACCTCTACTCCATCGTTAGCTCGTATTGCAAATGAAAAAAAAATTCCCGATTTTGTGACTAAAAATATGTATATATATAAACAGTGAAAAAATGCCACATGACACTGTTGATTATGTCAGTGTCGATATTTCAGTGCTTATCAAAAAAAAAAAAAAATATTTTTTGGGGTTGCTTTACTGTGAAAATGCAAATTTGTTCTGGTTTTTGAGTGCATAAATGTTTTTGAAAGATTTTTTTCTGATTGCACAAGAACTATCTTTTTTAACCTTTTTGAAGCTCAGTTTGTATCAAGTATTTTATAAATAACAACTTTTGAAGGTTTTGCAAAAGCAAGAAAAGAGGTGAAACTTAAGTAAGGGTCGCCCTGTTTATTAGGCCTCTGTTATATTTTTTTCTTTGTTGCATGTTTCAACAGTGTTATTAAGATTTTAAAAAATTCTTTAAACAATTTATGAAAGGAAATATAAAAAAAATGTAAAATGTGTCATTCTAGTCTTAGATAAAAGCAAAAATTACATTTAGCATTTATAGCTAATATCATTTATCGATCACAATTACCGCTATGTATTTGGAGAGAAATGTAATATTAACTTAAGAGAAAGTATTGATAAATATAATTTTTAATGAATAAATAGTATATACTATCATTTTTAAGTATATATAAATAATAAGCATAGATAGTGAAAATTAAATTAATGTAAAATTAGTTTGTTTAAACCATATTACTATCTGGCGTTTATATGTATTTAGCGTACTCAAAATTCCATATTCTAAGAACTTAACAAATACAATTTGCTACGATTTGCATTACAGTTATGAAACGAATATTGAATCAAGGGAAAATACATATAATAAATAAATTTTAATACATAGAAAATATATATACTCATACACCCATATATATAATATATATATATATATATAATTTCTTCTATTTCATATTTCATTGAAAGTGTCATGCAAATTACCATTGATTGAAAGTAATTTTATTGATAATTGTCAAAAACTATTTTGGTTTAAAAATTAATATTATTTCTGAACAGTACTAAAATTACACAAACTACTGATTTCCTATTAAAAAAGAATGTAATAAACAAAATAATATATATTTAAATTCAAATAATATGGCTTTTCATTTACGTGCCATTGTGTTTCAACCCGTATAAATGCATTAAATCGTTCAAAGAGAAGTTAGGAGAGGAGTGCTTATAACGAAACATATTCATCGCCCAGCGTAGAATTTCGATTCGGTTGATACTGTGAAAGTTCGAAGCAGATTATAGAGTGCATGAAATCCCATATCTAGGCATCTGTGAAGAGGATGAAATATGAGTCCTAATTTGTAGGGCCCTGTTATTATGCACACGTGCGCTTGAAGCACTCTCTTTCATTAAAAGTAATAACAGTTTCAAAGGCGAGCTCGTTCAAAATAATCGACGTTCAATTGAACCCGTCATTCATTCGAAATTTTAATCATAAGATTCATTCAAAGAGTTTTCATAAGAGTTTTGCTAATCTTAAAGTTAAATTGGGGATAATTTCTGAGAAGAAATTGCATAAATGGATAACGTGAGCGTCTAGCGTTTTGTTGTATATCACGCGATGAAATAGACTAACAAACATACCTGACTGACAATTTAAATGTGGAGGTCCAGGTGATCCTGTGCTCTGTTTGTGTTATGAATGTATGAAAAACAATAATTTTGACTATTCTGTTCACAAATAATTTATTGAGAATTCATAAACGAAGCATATTATAATTATGTAAAATTTTAGTGTAATTTAACTCCCCAGTGATCTATGGCCGTCTGCCTATTGGCAGATTCCAAAACAGGAAGTCTCTTTCCTTTTACGGAGTACAGAGCATTTAAACATTTAATGTTTTCTTCTTTCTTTTTTTAAAGGAGCTGAAAAATTAAAAAGGTAAAAGACTATCCACATATAGAACCAACTGGGTTTTCCTGTAACTGTGTTAGACAAATTTTTACTAATATTCCTTATCATAGATGTTCTAAATATAATTTTCTGAAAAGTGACATTTTATCTTGTTGCTTACAAAAACACATTATTAATTTGATTATTTATACACGAAATCTTAAAAATTTAAAATTCTAGAAGAAGAATGAAGTCTAATATTGCATAAATAATCTAATCCTGTTTTTATCTCAAAAATACGCCAATTTGGTTATAAGCATTAATTTTATTTTTATGTTTCATTATTTACGTTAACATTTCAATATGAATTTGGCAAGAATTATTATTTTTTGAAGCAGTCTTTCAAAATATTACATACTTTTTTTTATGTTTTCATTGCAGAACTAAATATAATGTTGAAAAATGGAAGTAAATTTCTATCATATATATATATGCTATCTAATGGATTCAGTAGTTTACATCCAGTACATTTTATTTGATGGTGAAACTTATTCTTAAAATGCTCAAACTCCAGTCGGTGTTAAGCTGTTTACCGTAGGTCTTAAAATAGAGAAATGCGTTTTGGCTTAAAGAGAATTTATGATCCAAGATTTTCTTCTAATGCACTAAACGTATATTTTTAAGTCCTGGGTCAATATTTTTATTCCTTCTCTAAAATACGTAGACAGAGATAAATATAATGTATGTCGCTCACTTTTGCAATGGTTTCGTAGATTTACGGATATTTTGTTTGTTTTGTTTTAAATAAAAAATAGTACCATATGAAAATGGAATTAGCCCCAGTTTCCATTGCTGGGATTGAGTCCCTTGTTTCCACAATCCATTTTCATATGCCACATTAAAATGGGATAGACCTACACTATGTGGAACAAAGTGACGGGACACGACACTATAACGACATAAACCCATATTTATTAAAATTAATAGGAGGTAGGGCCTCCTTTGGCTGCGATCACAACTGCAACCCTTCTGGGCATGCATACCACTAAATTAGCTATCGTGGCAAGAGGAATTTCCTTTCAAATGTTTAACAGGAAGTTCCATAGTTCAGGCTTGCTTTTGGGGAGTGGGGTGCAGGTCCTCCACGGACGGTCCAATTCGTCCCAGAGATGTTCAAATGGGTTAAGGTCAAGGCTCTGAGCCGGCCACTCCATGCGTTTAACGTTGTTGTTCACATACCAATCAAGAGTCCTCCTAGCAACATGGCATGTTGCGTTGTCGTCTTGATACCAGCAATCATCCATACCGTACGTTGCCCACAAGGTTGGAAGGACATGATTGTCGAGAATATCACAGTATCTATCGGCATTCACCGCACCATCAACCTTCACCAGTGGGCCAGCCCCATACCAGGAGAAACAGGCCCATACCATCAATCCTCCTCCACCAAACTTTACAGTTGGGACGACACACTCGGGCAAAAGGCGTTCTCCTGGTAAACGGTATACCCAAACACGTCCATCGGGACGGAAAAAGGTAAATCGTGACTCGTCACTCCAAAGGACGCGTTTCCAGTCATCCAGAGTCCAAGTACGGTGGTCTTTGGCTCATCGAAGGCGCGCTTTCTTGTTGGTTTTCGTAATCAAGGGCTTATGGGCCGCCGAACGTCCAGTGGAACCTAACTTATGGGCCTCGATACGAAGAGTCTTGGTCGAAAACGACCACACCTGTGGCTTGCCTAAACTCATTAGCGATGTTATCCATGGATGTTTGACGGTTACTTCGAATCTCCCTGCCGAGCACCCACCGGTCCCTGGTGGTAAGAACTGTAGGTCGTTCACTTCCGGGTTTGTTCTGACAGTGTCCCTCAGTCTTGTAGCGACACACAACACGTGCTACAGTCGATTTTGACAGTTACGGAGACGGGATATCTCCCTAATTGACACCTTGGCAAGATGCAATCCAACCAACACACCTTTATCGAATTCAGACAACTCTTCCCGTGGCGGCATCTTGACAAAAAACAACTCTAGTTGACACCACAGAGTATTTATAGGATATGGCTGACACGTGATACCTATTATTGCGCATGTGTCAGCTGTATTGTCGACTTTTCTACTTTTCGAGGGGTGTCCTGTCACTTTCTTCCAGATAGTGTATATTGTATATTAAATCTCACGTGTTATAGGTTTCAGGGAAAGAAAAGAGTTCATGACAAACTCTGAAGTATATTAAAATTATGAAAAGTTTTATAAGAATAATTTTCAATTATTATTCGAGTAACATTTTAAAAAACCTTTTTATCATTCAGTAATAGCAATTCGTAATGTAATAAATTACAATTAACAATTTATTATTAATTTCGCATATGTGAGAAATATATATGTTCTGATCTCTCTCTTTTCTCATATATATATTAAAGTTGACGAAGGGTGGACAGTGCCTGAAAATGTTTAATTGAATTTCAAACTATAACACAGTATAAAAACTCTCAAAATATTTTATTGATGAACCTTTTATAGCTCTTATTAATTTTAAATTTGAATTACAGACTACTGAACTCAAAGGAAGTATTTATTTAACTTTAGGAAGATTTGTTTTACATAAAAATACAATTATTTTTAAACTTGAAGGCAAATGAAATGAAGGATTATACTTTTCTATTATTTCTACCAAAATCCTATTCAGAAAAAATGCATTTTCAGAAGTTAAAGATAATTTGATCTCGAAAGTATGTACTTTCGAGTACAATTTAAATATTCTTTTATAATATTTAATACTCTAATTATTTTGTACCTCGAAAAGTACATAATTTAAATATTTAGACTGGTGTCATGCTTTAATTCATTTAATACTGTAAGGATATTTTATCAATTCATTTTGAATGTAATTTTTTTAAAAGCAAATATACAATTGAAAATAATTTCCGGAATTATAATGAAAAGATCATTAAAACAAACAGAAATAAAAATGTTCTCTTATATTTAATATCAAAACAAATATTTATTCAACGAAAATATTTTTTTTTTTTTTGTTCATTGCTGAGAAAAGACTGTGTAAACTCACTGAAAAAAAAACTGGATTGATTTTACATAAGTTATTTCTTTGCAGTTTTAGTTATCAAACTAAACGAACATTTCAGAAAACATTAGAAAATAAAAAGAAGGATTTATTCCATTTAAGTAAAATATTATCTGAAAAGTTTTCTCAAATTTAATTTAATTAGATATTTAATTTGCTTAAAAAATATTGAACAATTTACTTTGTTCAGGATTGACGAGATGAAGGAATTCGTAAAAACATTAATTCTTAGTTTCCAGATTTAGAAGTCTGTCGATGTTTATTCAAATATTTTATTAAAGAATAAACAAATAATTTTGTAGATAAATGAAATTTGTTGAATAGAGAACCCAGGTTGTCAGCTCAAATATATTTTAGTTATCGTTGTTTTTTAAATTTAATTATACCTGAATTTAAATAAAGTTTTATTTTTGATTCAAATAGTCTATTTCCAAAATGCCTTTTCTTATAGCACATGAAGAAAAAGAAAAAAAAAATATTTAGCTAAAGTGTGATTGTTTCGAGTAATCTTACAATATAAATTATTATACACTTTTATTAAAATGTTTAATAAATAAAGTTTTCCTTCGAAAAATAAGGTTTTCTATATTATTTTGATTCTCAACATCTATGATTTCGTTTAATGAAATGGTTTAGTGAAAGATGCTCATAAAAAATTCCAAAAATCCTTTGTAAATTTTGGTGCTCACACCCAAGTTTTTCTTGTTTCTTAAGAATTCATTGAATTTACGAAGAAATAATGTGCATTCAGTCTTCTATCTATGTGGATTACATCAGTGTCTTTCTATTAATAAATCTGCTAAAATATGCTGGACTTTACAAAGAATTTTTGAATAAACCTACAAAAAATTCTATTTGCCATTACCAATGAATATATTAAAAATTTGTTTGCCTGTGCCAATCAATGATTCTGTTAATTAATTTTTCAAACATCTGTTTTCTTTTATATATCTGTTTGTGAATATGTTGAGATATATTGAAATATCAGCTAAACATCAATGAATTTGCTGATATATCGTTTAACATCTGCTAATGAATCTGCTGAAAAATCTGCTAAATTCTATCAATGCATTTGCTAAAATACATGCCAAACTGCCTGAAATGACAGATTTTTAGATGATGTATTGATATATAAAATACGCTGTACTATACATACAAATTAGGAAAAGTGAAGAACAGAGAGAGAGAGAGTGATATTAAAAGAATTTCGGAAGTCATGAATTGTATCACAAAAGATGAAAATTTCGAAAAGAAATATATAATCCTGAAAAGCAAAGCATGTATCTGCTTTATATATATATATATATAAATAATTGTATTATATTTTTATTATTTTATGATTGTAACTGTTTTCAATATTTTAAAGATGATAAAATAATATTATTTAAAAGAAAAATGTTTAAAGTCATCAGTTTTTTTTAAACACTGAAAGTATACATGAAAATGTTTTATCAAAATTTGAAAGGTCTTAGAGCTCTGAAGACCATTCAAAATTTCATTTCTGCAATCGAAGAACCCCAAAATATTACAACTATAAATCTTTCATTGCTACACTTTTTCTCTGCAAAATTGCTGCTGCCTTTCAAAAAGAAACTTCAGCACAAAAATGCTCTCTCTTTTTTCTACAAGCTCATCTTTGAATAGAACGAGATTCATGAAATACAAAAGGAAACCTTATGTATATTTTCCTATTCTTTGGTTGCAGTGAATACTAGAATATATATATTTTGATTCCAAGTATTATTATATATATTTGTTTTGAAAAACCTTTTCGATTCCTTTATACGTATAACCTACTATAAATTGAAACATTTCAAGTTAATTTTTATGAATACATTTTTTTTCCCTTTATAACGAGAAATATAATATTTTCATATTGTATGGTCTTTATAAGAATAAAAAATTCATACTTGATATATTTATGGCTATTATGTTGGAAAATAATAAAGTATATATTTATATGTTTTACCGTTTTTATATTTTGATACAACTATAGTTCCCAGGGGAAAGTATTTAAAGGATATTTTTAACCTTTTTATCCTCATTGAAGTGGTTATTTTTGCTTCATATTTTATCATCTACACACACAAAAAAAATCTTTTAAAGAATGGAATGTATTGCTTAAAGGTTACTAGATACATTTTATTTCATTCTGTTTCCATAATAAACACTTGAAGTTATGAATAATCTAAGAGATTTAATACTGCATGTAAAACATCACATATATTTAAACATGGGCCTGAATAGCCGAGTGGCTAGCGCTCTGTTGCTTGGTACCACAGGTTTTCGGGTTCCCGGCGGTGCCTTGGATGTTTGTAGTGGTTCGAATTCCCTTTAAACCATAGGTCCCGGTCTAATATGATCGTTGAGCGTTGCGGGGGCATTGTTAATCCGCGTCCGGGGCTTATCTTCATGTTACACGCTCCCCTGGGTAATGCTATGTGAGTAACGTCTGTGCAGCGCTTACCTTAAGGCATCCAAGACCAAGCTGTCTCAGTGTTTGCCAGCTGCATTAGAACAAAATTATTTAAACATTGTTTCAAATAATTTACTCAATTAAGAAGAATGAATATTAATTTTTATGAATGTTTTGAGAAATGAATTAAAATATTAAATTCTATGTTGGTAAATAAAATATAAAAAGAAATATTTGTTTAAAATTTTTTTTGTCGAAACATGTATTTATTATTAAAAATATTAATTTCCAACAAAAATAGATTTATATCTGTTTTATATTTATATTATTTGGGCTTTAATCCTTCATGAATTGCGGAATTTTTATTGCATTTGATTTGTAGCATTAATTAATAAAACTGTGGGCTAGTAAGTAAATAAGTGGGTTAAAATAATTTCACTTATTTGTAAATAAGTGGGCTTAAATTACTTTGTTTTTTACTTTTACCCTTGATAATTAATTAAAAGCTTTTTCCTTATCACATCTTTTAATTTATGTTATTCTCTATAAAATGTTCTTATTTTAAAATGCGATTGACGTGTACATTTTAAAAACATACATTTTAAAACTAAGTTTAAAAAATAATACCTACTGATTTTAAATTACATAAAATGGTATAGATATTAGTAAAGATTAAGGCAGTATTTTTAACTATAATATCACTAACACTAATTTAGCTTAACTAATATAATGTGTAAAGATAATAAAAATGTCAATAATGCTGTATTTATTTCTCTGTGTCGAAAGTCTTGAACGGGTATGGATTTCATTTCCTTCTAAGAAAACATCAAAGCATTGCTTCCATTACTTCTAACACAAAAAAAAATTTTTATTATTTTACATCTCGTTAATAAAATGATTAAAATTAGTTTTACTTAAATACAATACTTAATACTAATGAAGAACTTTATTTCAGCCCAAATTTAAATAACATAAGACAGTTAAAGTTCCATTGCTATATAAAATGTCATAATTATCTAATGTAAATCATCATGAAATATACAGTCATTACGCTTGGAATGTTTTTTGCGTTATAAACATGATTTAAACAAATTATAATGGAAAAAGGTAATTAATTTTTAGTAATGTTTGTTGAAAGTTTAATACAGTCTTTTACCCACAAAACTTTTTTCTATAGGTGGTCCACATGTTCCATTAACAACTATGGGTCCCACAATAACAGGTTTTTAGCTGTAAAAGCAGCTTGACTGTCGATACGGGCTGCTTTATGCATACCATCAAAATCACCATCAAATATCATTTCAGTATGTAGTAATTATTTCGGTATGCTATTTAAATTATCAAAAGACATAAGCCGACTAGAGTCACACAAAACGCAGTTTAGGGAATCCACCACTTCAATTCTATAGAGGTGGCGATGTGAACAGTCATGACCAGTCGAGCGTCTAAATAGAGCCACCACTGTCTTTCTTGGAAGATGTTGTCTAACGAAAAAATTTCACCTCAATATTGATTCGGAGATTAAGCTTTAAAAACACATTCTGGTTTCATTCTATTTGCAAAATAACGAACAACTCAGCTTGAAGAACTACTTCAAAGGACTTAAATAAAATTGTGGATAATTTCAAATAAAATTATATTAAAAATGTTGTTAGAAATTAAGAATTAAATAAGAAAATTAAGACCAATTTTCAATTTAAAATTCCGGGGCATAAGGAATTTCATTTTTTTCTCCCTTTTAGATTACTGACAATGTCCTTGATATCTGTGAAAAATTTGACTTCAAAATATTCATTAGTGTTGACTTGTGAACGCTTGACTTTGTGAGACGCTGAAACGTATTCAAGCGATTTTGAAATGTCTGAGTTAATTGAACAAATAACTTGAATTGAATTTGGTTTACGGAAATGTATAGAATGTTGCAGAAGACATTCGGTGAACATTCTATATCGAAAAAGAAATGTTTACAAGTGGTATAAACAGTACAAAGAAGGCAGAGAAAGTGTTGAAATTACGACCATTCCCCTCAACCGACGAAGCTCACGTCCAAAAAATTAAAGATTTGGTGTTCACAAACCATCGATTTACAATTAGAGGCCTTGCTGCTGATGTTGGAATTTCAAAAGGATCCGCCAGTTCCATTTTGGGCTTCAAACTCGTCAAATCTCGATTGGTACCAAAAACACTGAAGGCTCCACACTGCATTGATTCTTTGTGACCTTTTCGCAAAAAATGAAATCCATATCGTCCCACAACCACCATATTCACACCGTGCGACTTCTGGCTATTTCCTAAACTTAAAAGACCCCTGCGGTGTCACCATTTTGAGTTGATTGAAGAGATTCAACGTGAATCGCTGCATGCTTTGAAGGCCATCCCTGCCGATGACTTTTTAGTATGCATTGAGGATTTGGAAATAAGTTGGCATAAGTGCTTTCTGTTCGGAGGGGATTACTTACAAGGCGATGAAAATAAATAAATAAATAAAGAGAGAATAAATAAAGAGTTTTAAAAAAAAAAATTAGTCTTTGCGACACAGTAGTATATTTAAATCTGCTTTCTATCACAGTATGGATTCATTTTTATCTATAAAAGGACTAATCAAGGAAAAATACAAATAATGTCTACAAATTTAATTAAAGCAAATTTAGTAATATTTTTGAATGCTTTGATATAATTAGTGAAACTGAGAATTTTCTTGCCACTATCATATTCGTGTAAGTTATATTATTTTAAATTAAAATAGATTAAACTGAAAAATAATTCAAGCTTCAACATATAATTATGGCGCAAATGGTTACTCCTACTAAATGGTTTCTCCTAATGGTCCTCCCTACTAAAGACAATCTCCACGAGAAGGGATACTACACTAGACCAGAGTTTCAGTCGAAAATATTACATAGAAGACAAAAAGAATCGCATTAGAATGCGGAAAAAAATCAAAGAGCAATTCGCATCTGGGAAAGATGACACCTCTTCTTTCTACTGCTCTTCTTTTCTGGTGTGAAATACGTATTGTCGGCTTCAAAAATTGAGCAGCGCACAAAATTCTGTGCCTTTATCGCCGAATAGTCTATTTTTTCTCCATCGATTCGCGATAGATGATGTCATTTTTAAGAAGGTTGGTATAACTCAAAGGAAAAGATGAATTGTATTTTTCTGTCTAGCCTTTACGAGCTAAGATTTTTTTTTTTGTTCCTCCCTACGCGACATTATATTTTCGCTTAACGTCGATAAGTATGCAGGGTATCCTTCCTTCCGTATATTTTTCTTCCAACTTTCTATTTTAACCCGCATACACTCCAGCTGTGTTTTACAAGATTTTCCAAAGGAAGTTTTGCCTTTAGCCGTGAACATTACCTCTACTCCAGCGTCAGCTCGTGTAGCAAGTGAAAAAACACAAAAAAATTTTTGTGATCTTGTGACTGCAAAAAAATAAATAATCATATAAAAAGTGAAAAAATGCCACATTGCACTGTTAAGTATGTTAGCATCGATATTTCAGTGCTTATAAAAAAATTCTGGTTTGTTTTTACTGTAAAAATGCAAATTTGTTGTGGTTTTTGAGTGCATAATTGTCTGAAAGATTTTTTTCTGATTGCACAAGAAAGTTTTTTTTAACCTTTGTGAGGCTCAGTTTGTTTCCAGTATTTTGTAAATACCAGTATACATGGTATCCTTCCTTCAGTATATTTTTTTTTTCTTCTAACTTTCTATTTTAGCCCGCATACACTCCAGCTGTGTTTTACAAGATTTTCAAAGGAAGTTTTGCCTTTAGCCGTGAACATTACCTCTACTCCAGCGTCAGCTCGTGTAGCGCAAGTAAAAGAATGAAAGATTTTTGGATTTTGTGAAGCCAAAAAATATTTATGTAAAATCTTTTTTAAAAACAAAATCCTTCTTAAAACGTTTTGTAAAAGGAGATAAAAAATAAGTGATAGGTGTCTTTTTAATCTTACATTAATACACGTTGTATAAACATATGTTAAGCAGTAATAACCGCTATTTCATTTACAATACATATTTTAGCAATGCTATTAAGTTTTAAATTTTTCTATAAAGTGCTTGTAAAAGTGAATAGAAAAACGTTTGAATGTTTATTTCTAATCAAAAATAAAAATACGTTAAGTAGTACTAGTTAATTCCATTTACTATACATATTTTATAATTACTATACATATTTTAGCAGTGTTATTAGGCTTAAAAATTTCTTTCATAAATTTGTATATAAAAAATATAAATAAAAATATAATAGAAAATATAAAAAAGTGTGAAAGGTGTCTTTTAATCTTACATAAAAATACATTGTATAAAAATACGTTAAGTGTTAATAGCTAATTGCATTTACTATAAATAATTTATATTTATTATACATATTTTAGCAATGTTATTATTTCTTAAAACTTCCTTTAAAAAAGTTTGTTCAAGGAAATATAAAAAAATGCGAAAGGCATCTTTCTAATCTTAAATAAAAGTACCAAGCTAATAAGCTACTTTCTAAGCTAATTTAATTTAACGACAACTTGGAGTGAAATTCAATATTAATTTAATCAAATTTATTGATAAAAATATAAGGTGTATAATTTATATTTTTTAATATGTAATTAATATATAATATAACTTTTAAATTTTTATAAAAAGCATAGATCATGAAAATTAATTTAATGGAAAATTTAGTTAACGCTTAAGCCATGTTATTATGTAATGTTTTTATTTAAGAGGATTTGGAAGCATTTGATGTTTTTTTTAAATTAAGAATTATGGGAAAATGTATCTATAACTATTAAAACTATATTTAAAACTACATGAAAACTATATTTGACATTTAATAAAAAAATGTTTTGTAAAAAATTGTTAAATTTAGTTTTTGAGATTTTAATTATCAAAAAATGTCTAACTATTTTTTTTTTTTTTTTAAATATTAATATTTTTGCACTATACTTTCTAGATTTAGTAAGATATATTTAAAAAGCGAATTAATTTTTTTGATTTTTAGTGTTACATTTCATAGAAATTATATGAAAAGAAAAATTGCGAAATTTTAAGTCAAAATATTAATTAGTGCTTGAGTTACTCTTGGTTTTATGAGATGCTAAAACTGATTCCGGTGATTTTTGAAATGTCTCTTCAATCGACTCAAAACGTTGTTCCCTGAGTGGTCTTTTAAGTTTAGGAAATAGCCAGAAGTCGCACTGTGTGAATACGGTGGATGTGGAACCATATGGGCTTTATTTTTGGCGAAACAGTGCAGTGTGAATCAATGCAGTGTGAGCTGACGCATTCAAAATGAGTGAACCTTTTTTCCAACGAATCGAGGTCTCTAATTGTAAATGACGCGTTTGAGGCCCAAAATTAATTTTTTTGACTGAACCATTGAATTTGAAATTCCAACATCATCTTCAAGTGTCTCTAACTATTTAACTAAGGGATACAGAAGGGTCACCGAATGTCTTCTGCAACATTCCATGCGTTTCCGAAAACAAAATTTAAAGCAAGTTCTTGCTCAATTAATTCAGACATTTCGAAAATCGCCGGTAATCAGATTTAGAGTCCCACAAAGCCAAGCGTAACTCAAACACAAATCGGAAATTTTCTTAAAATTTACGTTTTTCTTTGTAAATGTACGTAAAAAAAAAGGTCAAAGCAGCGCCAACTTTCAACATTCCTTCAACTTTCTGTTCCTTCGGAATATGAAAATGCTTTCTATTTTTACAACTACTCTATCAAAGCGCATATCAATTAGAGACCGAAACTATTTGAAAGGCGCGCGATTTCTGAGTGGACCTCGAACTGGACACAAATTCTATAACGAATTTGAACGAGTTAAAAGGAACTCGATCTCAAAAATGAACAAAATAATAAGATAGAAGTTATTCAGAATTCCGCAGTGTTATTTTTTAAGTGACATAATTTCGATAAAGTCATGTGTTATTTCAGGTACAGCAGATTCTTTTTTTCAAATTGGGATATAGAACGAAACCTGCTGCAAATCAAATAATTTTTTTTTTTTATAGTTCAACTCTCTCAGTTTTAAAAGTTGTTTCAGAACTGTTGTTCCGTAACAACTACATTCTTTTTTAAAATAATATTTGCACATGCGGTTTTTAAGCCTTTATTGTTGAACAGTTATTATTTTCATGTCTATGAAAAAATTTATTTACTTAATTTTTAACGAGTTTAATTTTGGATGCAAAGAGCAAAATTAGGTCTAAGTCAGAAGTGGCAATTTAAAATTTGGAAGAAATAATGACATTCTTTTAAGAAACAAAAATATAATTCTTTTTCTGCAAGAGAACCTTACCCACTACATAAAAAATTAGCAAACAAATTAAAGATACGTTAGAATGTAATGTTTGGTACGTTATTAACGATTATATTAAATCTATGATGACATTAATTTTATAGGAAAAAGGTCATTTAATGTAATTTTTTCTTTTTGTGAAGGAGCTTAAAAATTAAAAAGCTACAATACTATCGACATATAAAATCAACATGCGATGGCACTGCATAATGGGCAATTGGTAGGTCTTTGTTACCATAGGCTTCAGATTCGAATCCTGGTGGTATCATGGATATTTGGTGGTCTTTTGGAATCAACTAAATCAACTACCACGTTAAACTGTAGGTCCCTGTTTACTTAGCATAAAGTATGCAAAAATGACAGTAGAGAGACAAACCAAACAAAAGAGATTACTGAAATTGTGTTAGACACATTTTTACTAACATTTCTTATAATAGATGTTCTAAACATAATTTTTCTGAAATGTTACATTTTTATAGTGTAACTGAGAAATTTCATTATTAAAGTAATTTATTTATTTATGAAATTTTAAAAATATATATATAATATTACTTGAATTGTTTCAACTAATGATGTTTTTATCTTAGAAATAAGTCAATTTGGTTATGAATAACTGAATTGACTGAATTTTATCCTTATCTTTCATTATTAACAGTATAATTTCAATAGCAAATTTGGCTAAATCAAGGGGAATTAATATTTCTGATGGCAGTTTCCAAAATGTAAAGTACACTTTTTTGAATTTTTATAAAAACACTGTTAAAAAATAGACTTAAATTTCTACTTTATACATATGTTATCTAATGGATTCTGCAGTTACCATCTAGTACATTGTGTTTGATGGGGAAAACTATTCTGAAAATGCTCAATCTCCAGTCGGTGTTAAGCTGTTTACTGTAGGTCTTAAAATAGAGAAATGCTTTTGGGCTTAAAGAGAATTTATGATCCAAGATTTTCTTCTAATGCACTAAACGTATATTTTTAAATCCTGGGTGAAAGTTTTTTTATTCCTTTTCTGAAATAAGTAGAAAGAGATAAATATAATGTGTGTTGCCTACTTTTGCAATGGTATCGTAGTTGGCAGATATTTTGTGCGTTTTTGTTTTAAATAAAAATAGTACCATATGAAAATGGAATTAGTCCTAGTTTCCATTCCATGGATTTCCAATAGAGATAGTCATATATTTTGTATTAAAGCTCATGTGTTATAATTTTCAGAGAAAGAAAAGAAGGTTGTGACAAAATAAGAAGAATATTAAATGTATCGAGAAGTTTCATAAAAATAATTTTCACTTATAATTTAGATAGCATTTTAATAATGTTTTATTATCCAATTTGTGATGGAATAAGTTATATAGTAATAATTTATCATTAATTACGCACATGTAAGCAATATATGATATGTTTATATCATATACAAATTCAGGAAAATATTGTACTTTTACATTGTTAAATTTGTACATTAGCTGAAATGAATATGTATACAAAAAGTTTCTGAAAGTTGAAATATTACTGAAAGTACCAAGAATACGTATACGCTTTGTATTTGTTTATAATATCGAAACAATGTAAAATGCATAATGAAATTATTTTTAAAATAATAAATATTCAATATACATATATATGACAGGTAATAGTTAAACAAAATATAATTTCAGTTATTTGAAAAATGGAAAAGAAAACGATTTTTGATATAACTTAAAAATAAAATATTGTTGATAATATATTTTTGCTTGTTAGCCGAGTGGCTAGCGCTCTGACGCACTGTAAACCGTAGGTCACTGTTTAATATGACTGTAGAATATAGTATTTTTTAGGATTGGTATTACTACCCCGTTAAAAAAACCTCTCCTGTCTCGAAATCTGCCAGTAGGCAGACGTTCTTGGCCCACCATGTACGAAATATATTTAATATTTTCTTATAATATTAAATTTTTATACATAATTAATAAAGATAATTTTAAATATATGGAATAAGGATATACTAAGGCTACTTTGAAATATGTACAATAAGGATATAATAATATGAATAATTTGATATTTATGTTATAAGGATAATTTGAATGCATGTAATAAGGAAATATATAAAAATATATATACATGAACAACCCTATGAGCAGTGAAGAGAGTAGAAAATGCCTAAAATTATTTAGCTGAATTATAAACCATAACAAATATAAAATTCTTAAAAATGTTTTATTGGAACAAGCTGATATATATCTCTTAATAAATTTAAATTTGAATTACAGTCTACTGAACTCTAGAGAAAGCCTTTGCTTCAATTTTGGAAGGTTAGTTTTACATAAAAATACTATTATTTATCAACTTGGATCCAAATATAAATGAAGAATTGTACTTGATATTTTTCTATCAAAAACATATTCTGAAAAAAAAAAAGAAATAATAGGTAATTTGAACTTCTGAAAACGATGATAGTTTAAATACTCAGACTGGTTGCAGGCTTTAATTCATTTAATATCTGAAATTATATTTCATCAATTCATTTAAATGTAATTTTTTTAAAGCAAACATACGATTGGAAACAATTTCCGGAATTATAATGAAAAGATAATCAAAACAAAGAGAAATAAAAATGTTCTCTTTGATTTAATATCAAAACAAATATTTACTTTACGAAAATATTTTTTTTTTTGTTCATTGCTGTGAAAAGACAGTGCAAACTCGCTGAAAAAAATGGATTGCTTTTACACTAGGTATTTCTTTGTAGTTTCAGGTATTAAACTAAACTAACATTTCAGAAAACATTAGAAAAATAAATAGAAGGATTTGTTCCTTTTAAGTAAAATATTATCTGAAAAGCTTTCTCAAATTTAATTTTACTTAGAAAATTAATTTGCTTAAAAAATATTGAACAATTTATTTTTGCTCAGGATTCACGGGATGAATGAATTCGTACAAAACGTTAAATTCTAGCTTCAAGATTTACAAGTCTGTTGATGTTTATTCGAATATTTTATTAAAGAATAAACAAATATTTTTTATAGACAAACGAAATTTGTTGAATGGAGATTCTGGGATATTCCACTCGAAAATATTTTAATATTCGTTGTTTTCTGAAATATAATAATACCTGAATTTAAATAATATTTTTATTTTGATTCAAGTATATAGTAAATTGTTTATTTTTATAGTACGTGAAAAAAAAGAAAAATTATTTTAGCTTAAGTGGTAATGCTTTAAATAATCCTACTGGGTGGATTATTTTATACTTTTATTAAATTTCTCCTCATCTTATTTCTTTCGTCAACATCTGAGATTTCGATCAATCAAATGACTGTTTATGAAAAATTCCAAAAATTCTTGTAAGTACTGGTGCTAACACCTAACACCCAAGTTTTCTTCTTGTTTCTTAAGGAAATCGTTGGAATTTACGAAAGAAATATGAGCATTCAGTATTTAATTTATATGCATTTCATCTGTGCCTCTCTACTAATAAATATGATAGTCTCTACAATGAATGTACCAAATATCTGCTAGACATTGAAATAAAATATTCTAAAAATTTGTTTGCCTGTGCCATTGAGTTGTCTGATTAATCTTTTTAAAAATCTGTTAAAATGCTTCTATAAATGAATCTGCTAAATATCGTCTTACATTCTTCTAATGAATCTGCTGAAATATCTGCACGTCTCGAGCAATAAATAAGCTTAAAATGTCTGCTATCCTCTACCAATGAATCTGCTGAAATATCTTTTCGCATATAAAAAATAATTTGTTGAAACATTTGCTAACTTCTATAAGCGAATCTGGTGAAATATCTCCCTCTAACAATGAATTTGCTGAAATATATTTCAGCATCCATCAATGAATCTTCTAAACCTTAATCAACGCCTTCAATAAAATACATGCCATACCATCTGAAACGACACGTTTCTATCTGATGTACTGAAACCTAAAATTCACTGTATAAGACAAAAGTAAAGAGCAACTGTAAAAAACAAACAAGATACTACTATTTTAAATTTTCCCAACTAATGTTGCGATAAAAAAAAACCCATAAGCTATAAATGAATACGTTGAAATTTATGTTAGCTTGTACCAATAAATCTGCTCAAATATCTATCAACTTCTGCTAACGAATAATCTGAATTATCTGTTAGCTTTTATCAACTAATCTGCTGAAATATCTGCTGACCTCTATCAATTTATCTACTGAAATATCAGCTAGCCCCTATCAATGAATCTGCTGAAATATATAAGAATCTGCTGAAACATCTTTTATCATCTACCAACGTATATGCGAACCTCTATCAATGTCTTTACTAAAATACATGCCATATACATGCCAACTGAAATTATAGATTTCTAGCTGATGAATTAATAACTAAAATTCACCGTACTATACCTACAAATATGGAAAAGTTAATAAGAAAGAGAGAGAGAGAGAGAGCCGTCTTGGAGGTTTTCAATTCTTTGAAGAAAATCTCTCCGAGGTCTCGAATTTCATTGCAAAGGAAGAACGTATAGAAAATGAATATATGGTCCTGAAAAAGTAAAGCCTGTGTCTGCTAATTTCAATTTCCCGAAACTAAGCTTAAGGCAAACGAACACATAAGAGTTTGTTCCAAAGAAATATATTCAGAGTAGATTCATCAAGAAAATAAGAACAAACTAAAATTTTTTACTTTTTTAAAATTGGAAACAAAAGGGTCAGGTCAAAAGGTATCTTTAGGTCAACTTATATTTACTATTTTATGATTGTAACTATTTTAAATGTTTCAAAGATGATAATTTAATTTTTCTTCTAAAAATGTTTAAAGTCATCAGTTTTTTTAACACAGAATGTATACATAAAATTTTATATCAAACCATGTCAATCTCAAACCATGTCCTCAAAATTTCATTTCAGCAATCGAAGAACACCAGAATATTACAACTATAAATCTTTCATTGCTACACTTTTCTCTGCGAAATTGCTCCTGCCTTTCAAAAAGAAACTTCAGCACAAAAATGCTCTCTCTTTTCTACAAGATCATCTTTGAAAAGAACGATATTTAGGAAATACAAAAGGAAACCTTATATATATATTTCTATTCTTAGGTTGCTATGAATAATAGAATATAGATCTTTTGTTTCCAAGTATTATTACATATTTTTGCAAACCTTTTCGATTCCTTTATACGTATAACCTACTATAAATCGAAATATTTCAAGTTTACTTTTATGAAAACATTTTTTTTTCTCTTTATACCAAGAAATATAATATTTTCATACTGTATGTTATTTGTAAGAATAAAAAATTCATTCTTTATATTATATATTTATGGCTATTATGTTGTAAAATAATAAAGCATATATTTATATGAACTACACTTTTTACATCTTTGTGCACATATAGTTCCCAGGGAAATTATTTAAAGAATATTTTCTCCTTTTTTTATCTTCATTGAAATGATTATTTATTGCTTCAGATTTTATCATCTATAAACAAAAAAAATCATTTAAACGACAGAATGTATTGCATTAAGGTTACTAGATAAATTTTATTACATTGTGCTTCTATAGTAAACGTTTGAACTTATTAATACTCTAAAGATTTAATGCTGCATGTATAACATAGCGTATATTTAAACATTATTATTATTATTTTTTTATTTCCAATGGCAGATTATGAACAGTTACAGTAAAAACATACAACATACAACAACAACAGAATAATGCAACAAATACAACAAAACATGCTGAAACAGAGTTCATTAATCTAACAATAATGCCAATTTGCAGATCTTTTAGCCACTAAAAGTGTTACCAGGTGCACCACGGGAGGTAGATCTTCTGCGCACCCATCATTTAAACATTGTTACAAATAATTTACTTAATGTTTAAATATACGCGATGTAGCTTGAAGCAATACTAAAATTGTAAAGAATCTCAAATAAACTTCTATTAAAAGTGTTCATTAAATCAAATGATTTCATATAAAAATATTTAAATTTTTTTTTATCTTATAAAGGATTCATTTTTACCTATAAAGCGAGTAATCATTGATAAAAAATATAAATAAAGATACAAATTTAATTCTAGCAAATTTGTGATTTTTTATAATGCTTTTATACAATTGGTGAAACGCAAAGTACTCAGTTCAGTCATCAACCGCTAACAATTTTATTATTTTAAATTAGAATAGATTTAACTAAAAAGTAATTAAACTTTAACTCTCAGCTATGATACAAATGGTTAAGCAATTATATTAAAGATTATCGCCATGAGGAAGAGATAATACGGTGGACCAGATTTTCCGTCGACACTATCAGCTAGAAGACAGCAAGAATTGCATTAGAATACGGAAAAAATCAAAGAGCAATTCGCAACCAGGAAAGATGACACCTCTTCTTTCGACTGCTCTTCTTTTCTGGTGTGTAATACGTATTGTCGGCGTCAAAAAAATTGAGCAGCGCAGAACATTCTGTGCGCTTATCGCCGAATAGTCTATTTTTTCTCCATCGATTCGCGATAGATGATGTCATTTTTTTAAGAAGGTTCGTATAACTCAAAGGAAAAGATGAACTGTATTTTTCCGTCCATCCTTTACGAGTTACGATTTTTTTTTGTTCCTCCCTACGCGACATAATATTTCACTTAACGTCGCTAAGTATGCATGGTATCCTTCCTTCAGTATATTTTTTTTTCTTCTAACTTTCTATTTTTAACCCGCATACACTCCAGCTGTGTTTTATAAGATTTCCAAAGGAAATTTTGTCTTTAGCCGTGAACATTACCTCTACTCCAGCGTCAGCTCGTGTAGCAAGTGAAAAAAACTTAAAATTTTTTGGGATTTTGTGTCTCCAAAAAAAAAAATTATATTCATATAAAAGAGAAAATGCCACATGACACTGTTGATTATATCAGCGTCGATATTTTGGGGCTTATCCAAAACACATTTTTTTCTGGTTGCTTTTACTGTGAAAATGCAAATTTGTTCTGGTTTTTGAGTGCCTAAATGTTTGAAAGATTTTTTTTTCTGATTGCACAAGAAATCTTTTTTTAACATTTGTGAAGCTTAGTTTGTTTCATGTAGTTTGTAAATATCAGTTAGTTGAGGGTTTTGCAAAAGCATGAAACTAAAGAGGTCACTTTGTGTATAAAACCTCTGTTATATATTTTTTCTTTGGTATATATTTTTTGTTGTGTTATTAAGTTTTCAAACAAATTTCTTTAAAGAGTTTGTAAAAGGAAATGTAAAAACAGTTAAAAGGTGCCTTTCAAGTCGTAGATAAAAATAAGGTGCAAAACTTACGTTAGGTATTAATAGCCAATCTCATTTAATGACCACTATTAAGGTTATGTATTTGGTGGGAAATGCAATAATAACTTAATCGAACGTATTGATAAATAAAACTTTTAATGAATAAATAGTATTTGCTATATTTTTTAATTATTTATAAATAATTAGCATAGGTTGTTAAAACTAAATTAATGAAAAAAATGTTTCTTAAAAATATTATTATCTGGCGTTTATATGTATTTAGAGTACTGAATATTCCATACGCTAAGAACATAGCAAATCCAATTTAATAATTTATAAAATTTGCTAAGGCATACATTACAGTTATGCAACGAATTTTGAATCATTGAAAATGCATATAATATATATATATATATGTGTGTGTGTATGAATATATATATATATATAAAGGGTTATGTAAATTTGCATTGATTGAAAAAGATATTTAATTGATTTTAAAAATTAATATTTTTTTCTAAAGAGTATTAAAATTACACAAACCACTGATTTCATATTAAAAAATAATTTAATAAACGCACACATTTATCAAACTTCATCATATTAATAAGCCTTTTTATTTACAGTCTTTTATATTTCAAGCCATATAAATGCAGTAAATCAAACAAATCGAAGTTAGGAGAGGAGTCTTTATAACGAAACATTTTCATCGCCTAGCTTAGAATTTCGAATTGGTTGGTACCTTGAAAGTTCGAAGCAGATTACAGAGTGCATGAAATCCCATATCTGCGCATCGGTTAAGAGGATGAAATATGAGTCCTCATTTGTAGCACCCTGTTATTATGCACACGTGCGCTTGAAGCACTCTCTTTCATTAAAAGTAATAGCAGTTTCAAAAAGGCGAGCTCGTTCAAAATAATCGGCGTTCAATTGAACCCGTCATTCATTCAGAATTTTAATCGTAAGATTCATTCAAAGAGTTTTCATAAGAGTTTGTCTAATCTTAAAGTTAAATTGGGGTTAATTTATATGGAGAAATTGAATAAATTAATAATTTGAGTGTCTTGAATTTTGTTTTTCTATCACGTGATGAAATAGAGTACCAAACATTACTCGGCAGAAAGTTCACGTCTGGAGGTGCAGGTTATCCTGCGTTCTGTTTATGTTTTGAAGGTATAAAAAAATAATAATTTTGTTTTTCAAATGATTTATTGAAAATGTTTTATTGAATGATTTATTGAATTTTAGTTATTATATTTATGTTTAATTTAGGAGGCCTGAAAGGCCGATTGGACTAGCCTCTCTGGCTCTCGATGCTGCAGGTTTCGGATTCGAGTTCCAGCGGTGCCATGGCTGTTTGTAGTGGTTCGGAATTCACTTTAAACCGTTAAATTGTCTCCATATGACATAGAGCGTTTAAGGCTGACAACCCTACCCTGAAAAAATAGGTTGACGCCTAGGCCCACAATGAGGTTTTGTGATGATGATTATGATGACGAAATTCATGTAAAATTTAGTGTTTACCAACTAACTCCCCGGCGTTACAGTCCATTGTAGACGACCGTATGTCTACTGGCAAATTCCGAAACAGGATAATTTTTTGTTGTTATCCTCTAAAGTCGTATTAGACTATGATCTACTACTTAAGGGGATTCAGAAATACAGGCATCCGTGGCGTAGCTGGGACTCGAAGCCGGATTCTATGGCGCATGGTGCCAGAGCGCTAATAACTCGGCCATCAGTTCCCATTTATTATTTAATAGTAAGTGTATTTTCTAAACAGTCAGTGTATATTTTTTTGCAAATTAGGAGCATGGTGTAAATTAGGAGTAACTAGTGTTCATTACTTGCTAGTCACTTAACTATTTCACTTTATTTTAGTACTACAATTAATTATATAATTTTATTTATTTACTTCCTTAACTGATAAATAAAAATATTAATTTTTCTTTATATGTCTCAATTATTCAATCAACTATGTAAACACAATATTTTTCGTTGCTCACAAAATTAGTACATAAAAACTATCAACTACGACATCAAAAGTTTGTCCCTAACTCAATTATTCTTACTTTGTACACATTAAAATAAACCAAGAAAGAAATACAAGTTCTCATAATTATTGACTCGACTGAAAGTTGGGTTGTACTTCTCCTGTCTCTCCAGTCGATAGTTTTGTTACAAAGAAAAAAGAAAAGACTCCAACGAAGCTTATTTTTCAACTAGAAAACTGTCACATTAATAATATTAGAATTGTTAACAAAAAAGCAACCCGTAGTCATTTGAATCGAAACCTTTAATCTTATGCATGCTCTTATAACATTTTATTTGATTAATTTTTTAAGTTCTTATTGTTTTAATAAAATCAAAGAAACATGAAAATTTGGTACAGTGGAAGAATTATTTATACTCAGTACATATATGTTACATAGATACTTCAAGTTACACTTGAAGTATTTCTTGTAAATAATACTGTTTATTATAATTTTCATTTACCTAAATAGCAAAGATGAGCCTGATGGACAAGTGGCTAGCGCTTTGGCTCTCGGTGCCATAGTGTTTGAATTCCTCTGATGTCATGGATGTTTGTAATGGTTCATAATCCACTTTAAATTATAGGTCCTGATCTAATATGACTGTAGAGCTTTCGGCGTAGGGCTGAGTACCATGCCCTGTAAAAAGAAAACCGTTCCTGTCTCGATATCTGCCAGCAGGCCGGCGGACTTGTCTCACCATCGGGCTATTGCGCCAATGAAGAAGAAACAGCAAGGAATTGTGACATACTTATATTTTTAATATTTTAAAAACTTAACTTTGTTTATTAATTTTCTCCTTGCCTTTGATAATGAATTTTCTAATCATTAAAGTTAATAGATTTTTAAATAGGACTTTTTCAATAAAAATAACTTTAAGATATTTCATTATTAGGATTTTTTTTTCATTTAAAAAAACAATGGTTTTAATTAAAAATCACGTTACAGTAAGTTAATTTGCCTTTTACATCCACCCACTTATGATAAGGTAGACTTAATTCAGTTTATATGATTGAAAAAGAACATATTTTATATTATATATATATGTGTATATATTCGTTTTTAGAATTTCTGAATAAAAAAATTAATATTTATTTTTCAGATTTCAAATCATTGTTTTAAAAAATTTAATTTTTAGTGTTTATAAAGACTACTTAATTAGGATTCAGACGATGTTTTGCTATTATTGAATATAATACAGTAAATACTTCTACAGTAAGATATTCAAAGTAAATGGTCTCAATATATCACGGAGAAAATTTGTAGTGTCCCTAACTTAAAGCCTTGTTTTTAAAATATGATTTTACTACTTTTTAGAATACATAAAATAATTAAAAAGTTATGGCAAACTATCTTGTAGCTTTGTAGTATTTTATAATATTTCATTCAAAAATTTTCAGTGCTATATCAATTCTTGTATCAATCAAATCTTGTTTTAATCAGTACATAACTAAAAATTTATGAAGGAGAAGAATTTCAAATATTTATTGAAATTTTCAAAAAAATTTACATTTTCTTTTAAATGTATGTAAGAAAAAGATTAAAGCAGCGCGAACTCTAGTACGAAAAGGAACTGAAGATATTCCTTCAACTTTCCGTTCCTTCGGAATATGATAGCGTCTGCATCAACGCGAATACCAATAATAGACCAGAATGATTTGAAAGGCGCACGACCTTCAAAATGGAACTTGAACGAGACACAATTTCTACAGCCAACTTGAACGAGTTGAAAAGGAACTCGTTCGCCAAAAATGGACTAAAATATGGATACAACCTATAATGGATAAAACTCATGATTCAGCGGCATTAATTTATCTTAAAATTTTTTGATAATTCTTCTACCTCAGTTTTAAACATGTATTTCAGCATTGTTGATCAGTACCAACTACATCTTTTTTAAACAATAAGTGCAGATACAGTATTTTTCAACATTTATTATTGAACATCTATGAAGAATTTTTTGCATAATTTTAAAGAATTAAAACTTTGGATCCAAAGGGAAAAATTAAGTGCAGGTCAGAAGTGCCACTTTAAAGCATGAATGTAATAATGATCATCTTTTAGAAGCAAAAAAATATAGCACTTTTGCAAGAGAACATCAAATAATAAAAATTGCGAAAATTAAAGAGGCATTATCATGTAATGTTTGCTACGTAGTGTTTTACGTAATATAATGTAATGCTAATAACGGTGCATACTGTAATAACAGTATAAGTAATACAGTAACGTACTGCAGGAGCTAATACGTAGTACGGTAGGTACGTAGTATAATATTATTACGTAAATTTATTACGACATTAATTTTAAAAGAAAAAGAGTATTTAATGGTTTTTTTTTTCTTTATCTAAAGAAGTTCAGAAATTAAAAATCTGCAAAACTATCCATATGGAATCAACAGAGGATTGCATAAGCTATGTTATACAAATTTTTAATAACATTTTTTACAATAGATGTTCCAAATATAATTTTTCTGAAATATTACATTTTTATCTTAAATATTACATTTTTTACAAAACTCATTATTAATTTAGTTACTTATCTAGAAAATCTTCCAAAAAAAAAATGAATTCTAATATTGCTTAATTAATTAAATACTGTTTTTATCTTAATGATACGCCGATTCAGGATTAAATACATTTTATTTTTATCTTTCATTATTTGCAGTATCACTTCAACTTCAATTTGGCAAGAATTAATATTTCTGAGGCAGTCTTTCAAAACAATGATCACACTTTTTGATATTTTCATTGTAGAACTAAAAACGCTGTTGAAAATGGAAGTAAATTTATATTTTATATAAATGTTATCTAATTCATTCGGCAGTTCCCATACCAGTACATTTTGTTCGATGGTGAAACGTGTTATGAAAATGCTCAAACTCCAGTCGGTGTTAAGCTGTTTACTGTCGGTCTTAAAATAGAGAAATGCGTTTCGGCTTAAAGAGAATTTATGATCCAGATTTTCTTTTAATGCACTAAACGTATTTTTAAAATCTTCGGTGAATATTTTTTTTATTCCTTTCCCTAAAATACAATGTAGAAAGAGATAAATATAATGTGTGTTGCATACTTTTGCAATGTACTCACAGTTTACAGATATTTCGTGTGTTTTGTTTAAAATAAAAATAGTACCGTATGAAAATGGAATTAGTCCTAGTTTCCATTGCTTGGATTTAGTCCTAGCTTCTACACGATCCATTTTCATATGCCATATGGAAATGGAGATATGCATATATTTTTATATTAAATCTCACGTGTTATAGTTTTGAGGGGGAAAAAGAAGACCATGATAAATTCTCAATAATATTAAATATATCGAGAAGTTTTATAAAAAAATAATTTTCACTATTATGACAAGTGGGCTGAAAATATAAATAGGCGTGTATAAATTTTGACAGCTGTTGCACTATTAGTATGTGAGTTATAGCATTTTTAGTGAAGCAACTTTGTTAGTTTAAAAAATGGATAAAAAGAAATTTCGTGTTTTAATAAAGCATTGCTTTTTGGCAAAACAAATACTATTGAAGCCAAGGCTTGGCTTGATGAACATTATTCGGACTTTGCACCAGGAAAATCAATCGTAGAAAAGTGGTTTGATAAATTTAAACGAGGCGAAATGAGCACCGAGGGCGATGCACGCAGTGGACGCCCCAAAGAGGCTGTTACCGACGAAAACATCAAAAAAAGTCTACAAAATAATTTCTGATAACCGTAAAGTGAAGTTGATTGAGATAGCTGAGACGCTAAAGATATCAAAGGAACGTGTTGGATATATCGTGAATGAATATTTGGATATGCGAAAGCTCTGTTCAAAGTGGGTGCCACGGGAGCTCACAATCGACCAAAAACAACAACGAATTGATGATTATAAGCAGTGTTTGGAGCTATTAAATCGTAATAAACCCGGAATTTTTGCGTCGATATGTGACAATGGATGAAACATTTCTCCATCATTTCACACCGGAGTCCAATCGACAGTCAGCCCAGTGGACTGCACGTGATGAACACTAAAAATGCTATAACTCACATACTAATAGTGCAAAAGCTGTCAAATTTATACACGTGTCTTTTGAAGGTTAGGGCTAACTAAAATCATATGGATATAATACTAGTAGCGCCATGTGTTAGCCTACGAACCTTTCAGCCATATGTTATTTATTGCATCCCACCGATTTCACCGTTATTATTTTCACTATTATTATTTCAAAATAGTATTTCATTTATTATTCAAGTAGCATTAAAACAGTTCATAATTAGTCATTATTTCTGCACTCATAAGCTACAGATGATTTGTTCTGATAAATACAACATTTATATTTACATTTATATAATTAGACAGAATTTTATATAGATAGTTTTATAAGTTTTATAATAATTTTCAGTTTTTAATTGGGTAGCATTTTAAAAGTTTTTTTCATCCGATGATAGCAAATTGTGATGGAATAAATTATGGTTACTAATTTGTTATTAATTCCGCACATGTAAGTTGTGTATGATAAGTTCTGACAAATGCAAATTCAAGAAAAGTATTGTACTTCTACTTTGATACTACTACTACACTACTACTACTACTACTACTACTACTACTACTATTTACATTTGCTGAAATGAATACGTATACATAAAGTTTCTGAAAGATGAGGTATTACTTATAGTCCCAAGAATTCGTATAAATACCTTGTATTTGTATTATAATATCAACAAAATGTAAAATTTATAATAAAATTTATTTATAAAATAATATATATATATATATATATATATATATATGACAAAATTTCAGTTTTTTTTTTAAATAAGAAGAACATTTTCACGTAACTTAAAAAATTTCAAGCACGTATTAATTAAATTTCAATTACTTAAATACACGTATTCATTGAAGAACAAAATATATCAAATAATCTCTTATAAGATTAATTTTTTATACATAAGTATTAAGGATAAATTGAAATATATGTAATAAGGATATATATATATATATATATACTATTTCCTATGGCAGGTTTACAGGAAAACAAATATCATTTATCAAACATAATAAAGCATATATTTATATGCCCTACACTTTTTTATTTTTTGTGCAACTATTGTCCCCAGGAGAAATTATTTAAAGGACATTTTCTTCTTTTTTTTTTTTTATCTTCATTGAAATGATTATTTTTCGCTTTCGTATTTTATCACCTACACACACACACACAAAATAATTTAGAGCATAGAATAACCATAGAATGTATCTCTTAAATGTTACTCGATACATTTTATTTCATTGTGTTTCTATAATAAACGCTTGAAGTTATTAATACATTAAAAGATCTAATGCTATTTCTAGGCATGTAAAACATATATTTAAGCTATCGAATAATTTACTCAATAAGGAAGAATTCATATTAATTTTTATGAATAATTTGTGAAATGAACTAAAATATTAAATTCTATTTTTTGAAGTAAAATGTAAAAATGATCATTGCAAAAAATATTTGTTTAAAATGTGTTACCCAAAAATGTATTTATAAGTCTTTTTTTAAAAAAATTAACATTAATTTTCCAACACAAATTATATTTATTAGTTTATACTTATATTCGTTTTATATTTATTTAGGTAGTAATGAATTATGAATTTCGGAATTTTTATTTCATTTTATTAGTTGCACTAATTAGTTAAAATGTGGCCTAGTACGTAGATAACTGGGTTAAAATATTTAAATTTATTAGTAAATAAGTCGATTAAAATAGTTCCATTTTTTAATAAGTAAGTGTGTTTTAATTACCATTGCTTTTTACTTTACATTTGTGATATTTGATTCAAAACAATTCTTCATCTTATTACCTCTTTTAGCTGAAATTATGCAAATGTCTGGTTTTTTTAATTCAATTGTCGTGTGCATGTTAAAAACGAAGCCAAGCAGTTAAATTTAAATTCTGAAAGATTATATTCTTCTATAAAAAATTGTCAATCTCAAAAGCTGAAGACCATTCAAAATTTCATTTTGCAACCTAAGAACACCAGAATATTTTTTTTCTAATGCAGCTGGCAAGTATAGACCTTGATCTAGACCAATATTACCTATAAATCTTCCATTGCCACACTTTTCTCTGCAATTCTTGCTCCTGCCTTTTAAAAGAAACTTCAGCACAAAAATGCTCTCTTTTTTTTTTTCAACAAGCTCATCTTCGAATAGAACGAGATTCATGAAATACAAAAGGAAACTTTATATATATATTTCCATTATTAGGTTGCAATGTATACTATATTATAAATCTTTTGTTTCCAAGTATTATAATACATTTTTTTCAGTAATTTTCGATTCCTTTATACATATATTCACTATAAAATGAAACATTTGAAGTTTATTTTTATGAAAATATTTTTTCCCTTTATAACAAGGAATATATTATATTTTAATACTGTATGCTCTTTATAAGAATAAGAAATGTTCACTTGATATATTTATGGCTATAATGTTGGAAAATAATAAAGTATATATTTATATGACTTGCACTTTTTATATTTTTGGGCATCTACTGTTCCCAGGAAATTATTTAACGGATATTTTCTATTTTTTTTATCTTCATTGAAATGATTATTTTTTGCTTCATATTTTATGATCCAGACACAAAAAAATCATTTTTAGGATAAAATGTATCAGCTTAAAAAGATACAACTACCTCATTATGTTTCTATAATACACGGTTGAAGTTATTAATTGTCTAAAAGATTTAATATTATTTCTCTGTATGTAAAAAATTACGTTTATTGAAATTATTTTGACTGTGAAACATCTCGTATATTTAAACATTGTTTCAAATAATTTACTCAATCTGTAAGAATGAATATTAATTTTATGAATATTTTGTGAAAAGGAATTAAAATATTAAATTCCAAGTTGGTGAGTAAAATGTCAAAAGAACATTCCAAAATTATTTGTTACCTAAAAATGTATACATAATACTTTTTTAAATTAATATTAATTTTGCAACAAAAATACATTTATACGTGTGTTGTTTTGATTAATCCTCAGCGTCTGCAGCAGCGCGGCAGGGACACCACATGAGTAGTCTGCTCATGGACATACTTAAGATTATTATCATGAGAAGATATACAGTGGACCAGAGTTTCTGTCGACAACATCACAGACAGAAAGAATAGCATTCGAATACGGTAAAAATCAAAGGAGCAATTCGCAACTGTGAAAGATGACAGCTCTTCTTTTTCGACTGCTCTTCTTTTCTGGTGTGAAATACGTATTGTCGGCGTCAAAAATTGAGCAGCGCAGAAAATTCTGTGCGTTTATCGCCGAATAGTCTATTTTTTCTCCATCGATTCGCGATAGATGATGTCATTTTTTAAGAAGGTTCGCCCTAACTCCAAGAAAAAGATGAACTGTATTTTCCGTCTATCCTTTACGAGCAGGTTTTTTTTTTTTTTTCCTTCCTCCCTACGCGACATTATATTTCGCTTAACGTCGCTAAGTATGCACGGTATCCTTCCTTTAGTATATTTTTTTTTTTCTTCAAACTTTCTATTTTAACCCGCACACACTGCAGCGTGTTTTACAAGATTTTCCAAAGGAAATTTCGCCTTTAGCCGACAACATTACCTCTACTCCAGCGTCAGCTCGTGCAGCAAGTGAAAACGCCAAAAAAAAAAAAAATATTTGACGCCAAAAAAAAATATTTATGTAAAAAGAGAAAAATGCCACATGACACTGTTGATTATGTCAGCGTCAATATTTCAGTGCTTATCAAAAAAAAAAATTTTTTTCGGTACTTTTACTTTGAAAATGCAAATTTGTTCTGGTTTTTAAGTGCATAAATGTTTGAAGGTTTTTTTCTGAATGCACAAGAACGCTTTTTTTTAACCTTTGTGAAGTTCAGTTTTCTTCAAGTATTTTGTAAATGTCAGTTAGTTGAAGGTTTTGCAAAAGTATGAAAGAAGTAAAACTTAAGTAAGGGTCGCCGTGTTTATAAAGCCTCCGTTATATTTTTTTTTCCTTTGCTGCATACTTTAGCAATGTTATTAAGTTAAAAAAATCATCTTTAAAGAGTTTGTAAAAAAAAAAAAATATATATATATATATATATGAAAGGTATCTTTCTAATCGTAAATAAAAATCCATTGAATAAAATACGTTAAGTATATATAGTTAATTTCAATTACTATAAATAGTATTGTTGTTTGTTGTTTCTTATCCCGCTTGGCTGGCTAAGCCCACGAGCCCATACGTACTCATGATTGAAGGGGAAGGAAGCAGCTTCTGTTGTGATGGAGCACCCGTAGGTAGAAGTCTGACTTTGACTCCATGACGCTCTTACAGTCATAGGAGTCCGGGACCTACGGCTTCAAGTGGGTTCCGAACCACTACAAACCTCCATGGCACCGCCGGGATTCGAACGTGAAACCTGTGGCACCGAGCGCGCCAGAGCGCTAGGCACTCGGCCATTCAGGTCCCAAATGTGTGAATGCCAACGGCAAGCGGTGTTCCCAGGTGGTAAGTACTGAAATGATGCTTGACTTCGGTGATCTAACGAAAACCGGTATATTCAGCATGGTATGCCGTTGGCTAATAAATAGTATTACTACAATAAATACTATTAAAAATACAATTACTATACTATACATATTTTATCAGTGGTATTATATTTAAAAATTTTTCTTTAAAAAGAGTTTGCAAAAGGAAATATAAAAGTGTAATAAGTGTTCTTAAATAAATATACGTTGTATAAAAATGCATTAAGTATTAATAACTTGTTTTACATACAAAACATATTTTGTATTTACTATACATATTTTACATTTTCTATACATATTTTAGCTGAATTGTTTCATTTAAAAAACTATTCTTTAAAGGGTTTCTAAAAGGAAATATAAAAAAGTGTGATAGGAGTCTTTCTAATCTTAAATAAAACTATGTTGTATAATAATAAGTTAAATATTAATAGCTAGTTTTATTTATCGACAACTTTTAACCATATATACTTGATTTCAATGCAATATTAAGTATTAGAAAATAAAACATTTTCATAACATATTATGAAATAAACAAATTTATAGGAAATCTCATTAACATATTATAAAATAAACAAATTTATTTGATATATACTTTAGCTTCGTTATTACATTTAAAAATGGTTCGTTAAAGAGTTTGTAAGAGAAAATATAAAAAAGTAAAGGGTGTCTTTCAAATCTTAAATAAAAATAGATTGAAAAAAATTGCTTAATCCCTAAGAAGAATTGATGTTAAACTGTAGGTGCTGGTCTAATTATCCTAAAGTATGCCCAAAGGACCGTAGTGAGACAAAGCAAACCTTAATTAAACATAATTCAATTCATTTAGTTTTTTTTAACGATTAATCTCATAATTTTTCACATGCTTGAAAAATAAATATACTATTATTAGTATATATTGTTGTGAAAAAAAAATTAATTATTTATTCACAAAATAATTATAAAAATATTTTATGCAAACACATTAGTTATGGTTTAAAAAGGAAAAAAATCCTATATTTCTTATATGAAATTTATTGCTTTGCAAGAACGTCATACATATAAAGTTTCAGGAAAGTCGTTTCACGAGTAATAAAATGAAAAGTTTGACTGAATAAAATGTCTTGCATAAAAACAAAATTCAAGATCTTGTCTTACCGAGTATATTTTATTTATTTTACTCCATAAAATGCAGTGAAATCCAAAACCACAAACTGAAATATTTATGTAATGAATATAATTTTATGTTAGTGGTTGCAGAAAGATAAGAAAAATAGCATGTAAGGCATCGCAAAACATTTTTGATAATAAAATATTTTGATTGATGTAATTCACATTGCATATAGAAAGTTGAAATGAATTATTATTTTTGAAAATGTATCAAGAGATGTGTATTAAACAATGTGAACATCAACAACAAATCTATCTGTGTATTAAACAATGTTTTAACTATCTATGTATTCCAAACAATGTTTTAACTATTTATGTATTTTAAACAACGTTTTAACTATATGTATTTTAAACAATGTTTATTGCATATAAAAAAGTGAAGCAAGTATTAAATTGCAAAACTAAAGTAAAATGTTTGCAAATAATTTTACTGATTATTAAAAGACCTTTTAAATATAGAATTTCAATTTTATTATTTTAAATTAAAAAATAAATATAACTGAAAAATTATTCAAGCTTTTCCTCTTAGTTATAATGCAAATGGTTAAGTCACTAAGCTGAAGATTATCTCCATGACAAGAGATACAATGGGCCAGAGTTTCCGTCGACACTATCAGATAGAAGACAGAAAAAAATCAAAGAGCAATTCACAACTGGGAAAGATGACACCTCTTCTTCCTAATGTTCTTCTTTTCTGGTGTGAAATACGTGTTGTCGACTTCAAAATTGAGCAGCGCAGAAAATGCTGTGCGTTTATCGCAGGTTAGTCTATTTTTTTCTTCATCGATTCACGATAGATGATGTCATTTTTAAGAAGGTACGTATAACTCAAAGAAAAAGATGAACTGTATTTTTCCGTCCATCCTTTACGAGCTACGATTTTTTTTGTTCCTTCCTACGCGACATTATATTTCGCTTAACGTCGCTAAGTATGCATGGTATCCTTCTTTTAGTATTTTTCCCTCTAACTTTCTATTTTAACCCGCATACACTAAACCTGTGTTTTACAAGATTTTCCAAAGGAAATTTTGCCTTTAGCCGACAACATTACCTCTACTCCAGCGTCTGTTCGTATAGCAAGTGAAAAACAAAAAAAATTTTTTGGATACTGCGTCTTAACAAAAAAACAATATTTATATAAAAAGAGAAAATGCCACATTACACTGTTCATTATATCAGCGTTGATAGTTCAGTGCTTATCAAAAAATTTTTTTTCGGTTGCTTTTGCTGTGAAAATGCAAATTTTTTCTGGTTTTTGAGTGCATAAATGTTTGAAAGGATTTTTTTCGGATTGCACAAGAAAACTTTTTTTAACCTTTGTAAGACTCAGTTTGTTTCAAGTATTTTGTAAACATCAGTTAGGTGAGGGTTTTGCAAAAGCATGAAAGAGGTGAAACTTAAATAAGGTTCAATATATATATATATAGATAGATAGATAGATAGATAAAGCCTCTGTTATATATATTCCTTTTCTTTGATGTATATTTTAGCAGTGTTATTAAGTTTAAAAAAATTTCTGTAGAGAGTTTATAAACGGAAAGATAAAAACATTTCAAAGGTATCTTTTTAATCTTAAATAAATATACGTTTTATAAAAATACATTAATATTTACAGCTAATTTCATTGATCGACAACCTTTATCGCTATATACTTAGAGAGAAATTTAATATTAATTTCTTTGAATGTATTAATAAAAATAGAATGTGTATAATTAAAAAAAATTGTAATATAAATTTTATGGTATATAGTTTATAATATAATATTTAAGTCTTTATAAAGAATAAGCATAGATTATGAAATTAAGTTAACGCAGTTAAGGCTGCAAAGAGCAAAAATTAGGTCCAGGTCCGAAGAGTCAATTTAAAACATGGATGTAATAATGATCCTCGTTTAAGAAACAAACAAATAAAAAATTAACACTTTTTGCAAGAGACGCTCCTCATATAAAAAATAGCGAATAATTAAAAGTTACATTACGTATTGTATCTTTAATTATTAGTCTCAAGTTTGGTACACTATTAAGTCTTAAATTAAATCTACGAAAACTATAACTTTAAAAGAAAAAAAAGAACATTTAACGTTTTTTTTTTCAGTTTTTAAGGAAACTCAAAAATTAAAAAAATTAAAAGACTACTGACATATAGAATCATTAAAGGGATTGCTCAAACTGGGATGTTCTAAATATAATTTTTCTGAAATGTTAGATTTTGATCGTATAGCTAAAAATATTCATTATTAATTTAGTTATTTATATATGAAATCTTAAAAATTAAAAATTTCCACAAGAAGAATGAAGTCTAATATTGTTTATTTTATCTGATACTGTTTTTATCTTAAAAATACGTCAGTTTTGTTATTTGCATTAACTAAATTTCGTTTTTATCTTTCATTATTTATATATTATCATTTTTATACGAATTTGACAAGTATTAATATCTCTGAGTCAGTCTTTCAAAATATTAAGAAAAAAATATTATTTCAAAATAACATTTATGCATGAAATCATTAAAAAATGTAACATTCCTTGAATAAAAATTGTCTAATATAGTTCATTTCATATAATACTGTTTTTAACTTAAAAATACATCAATTTGGTTACATACATTAACTGAATTTCATTTTTTATATTTCATTATTGACAGTATCATTTCAATACAAAATTGGCAAGAATTAATATTTCTGAGGCAGTCTTTCAAAATGTTCAGCACATTTTTTTATGTTTCTTTCGCGGAACTAAAAACACTGTTGAAAAATGGAAGTAAATTTCTATTATATATAGATGTTGTCTAATGGATTCGGTATCCAGTACATTTTGTTTGATGGTGAAACCTATTCTGAAAATGCTCAACCTCCAGTAGGCGTTAAGCTGTTTACTGTAGGTCTTAAAATAGAGAAAATGAGTTTGGGCTTAAAGAGAATTTATGATCCGAGATTTTCTTTTAATGCACTGAACGCATATTTTTAAATCCTGGGTGAATGTTTTTATTCCTTTTCTTAAATACGCAGCCAGAGAGATAAATATAATGTGTGTTGCTCACTTTTGCAATGGTATCGTAATGTACAGATATTTTGTGTTGTTTTAAATGAAAATATTGCCATATGAAAATAGTTTCCATTGCTTAGATTTAATCCGTGGATTCCATGATCCATTTTCATGTGCCATATGAAAATGGAAATAGTCATATATTTTATATTAAAGCTCACGTGTTGTAGTTTTCAGTGAAAAAAGAAGGTTATGATAAATTCTAAAGAATAATATATATAATTGAGGTATCTTACAAAAATAACATTCTCTTATTATTGAGTAGCATTTGAAATTGTTTTTGCACTCAATGAAAGCAATTTCAGGGAGCGGGAATAAATTATAGTTAATAATTTAATTTTTAGTTTTTCTAATGTTGTTGTTTGTTGTTGTTTCTTATCCCACTTGGCTGGCCAAGCCCACGAGCCCATACGTACTCATGATTGTAGGGAAGGAAGCAGCTTCTGTTGTAATGGAGCACCCGTAGGTAGAAGTCTGACTTTGGCTCCGTGACGCTCTTACAGTCATGGGAGACCGGGCACGGCTTAAAGTTTCCGAACCACTACAAACATCCATGGCACCGCCATTCTAACCCGAAACCTGTGGCATCGAACGCCAGAGCGCTTTATACTCGGCCATTCAGGTCCCAAATTTGTGAATGCCAACGCGGTGTTCCTTAGGTGGTCGCCCAGTACTGACCGCTCCCAATGAGCACTTCGGTGATCTAACGAAAACCGGTATATTCAGCATGGTATGCCGTTGGCCGACAGTTAATCTTTATGTCATAAAGCAAGGGCTGAGCAGCTGTTACCATTTAACACTACGGACGCGAGTAACACTACTCCCATATTAAACCGGTACCTACGGTTTTAAATTGGATTCCAAACCACTACAAACATGCATGGCACCGCCGTGATTCGAACCTGAAACCTGTTACCGAGGGCCAGAGCGCTAGACACTCGGCCATTCAGGTCCCAATTTGTGAATGCCAACGGCACGCGGAAATATGACCGCGCCCAATGATGCTTGACTTCGGTGATCTAACGAGAACCGGTATATTCTGCATGTATAGTTGGAATGTAATAGATAATAATGTCTCAGATAATAATTGAGCAAAACAAAATTTAAGATTTTTTAAGAAAGAAAAAAATTTCTTTTTGATATTATTTAAGAAATTCAAATAATGTAGTAAATATTTACAGTTATTTTAAGAACGAAATACACTGGTGGACAAAATTAAGAGATGGAAGACATTTTCCCAAATATTTAAAAAATGCTGAATATAAATAAATGAAATTTGGTATGGATATAGCTTATTCCATGATAATAAAGTATGCAAAGCAAAAATGAAAGTGCCATTCACTGGCATGACCTATTGTCAATAAATCCAATGTAGTATGAACTTGAGGATAAAAGATGACAATAAAAGTTTGTACAGTGTGTTGCCTCTAGTATGTGTATGATCACCCCTGACAGACAGACAGCATGCACAACGAGTATGCATTCTGTTATTAAAGTTGGGAGGGCTTGTGGAAGACCCTCCCATTCTTCCACCAGAAATTTTTAACTCCAGAATGGTTCTGGGGGAGGTTGGCGCATCGCAACAGATCTCCCAAGCATATTCAATAGGATTCAGGTATTTGGCTCAATCCATTCGTTGAATATCCTCGCTTTCCAGCATCAACCATGAGAGCCCTATGTGGTCGCGCATTGTCGTCCATAAAATGAACTCAGGTCCAACAGCACCCCTGAAAAACGTATAGGGCTCTAGGATCTCCTGCCTGTACCTCTGGGCATTCACGGAACCATTGTCAAACACATGGATGCGGGTATCTTGCATGATGCCCAAACCATGACCTCCACCAGCATAATGGTCCCTTTCGATAATGTTGCTAGGATGGTATCGGGTTCCAGGTTCCCTCCATATCAATAACCGTCCAGAATCATGACAGAATCTGGAATCGGTGAAGAGAACATTAGCCCATTGAAGCTGTGTCCAAAACAAAAATTGAAAATGACGCTTGGTGTTTTATCCCTAGCAAAGAAAAAAATACCTTTTTGATATATTTCACCTAAAAACCAGCAAGAAATAACAAGATTATTAAAAAATGCACTAAAATCGTAAATATATGAACAGTGATGCGGGACTTTTTACCTAACTTAGCAACGCCCACAAGAATACGTAAACTTTCAATAGCGCTACAGTTTATGATAATCAACTGTGTTTTTGTGCGGTATTTTTAAGAGAAATGTTTTCCCATCTCTTAATTTTGTCCACCAGTGTATTTTTTAATAATTTATATAATATTGATTTTTATAAAAATAATAAGAAGGAAAATTTGAAATCTAAGTAATAAGGAAATATATAATGGTATATATACTATTAATAAAGAGGTGAGGACAGTGATTAAAAAATAATTAACTGAATTTTAAATGATAACATAGTAAAATTCTTACAAATATTTTATTGGAAAAGCTTGATATAGCTCTTATTAATTTTAAATTTCAATTATAAGTCACTGAACTCAAGAAGAAGTATTTGTTTCAATTTTTAAATGTTAGGTTCACATAAAAATGCAATTATTTATAAAACATTGATCCAAAATTTATGACGAGGTGTACTTTTTTATTTTTTCTACCGAAATCCTTTTCTGAAAAATACATTTCTAGAAATAATAGATAATTTCTAGACTGGTTTCTAGAAATAATAGATAATTTCGTTGACTGAATTTAAATATCTAGACTGGTTTCATGCTTTAATTCGTTTAATATCTGTAAGGACATTTCATCAATTCATTTTGAATGTAATTTTTAAAGCAAACAAACGATTGGAAATAATTTCCGGAATTATAATGAAAATATCATTAAAACAAACAGAAAGGAAAATTTTCTTTAATTTAATATCAAAACAAATGTTTGCTCTACGAAAATATTTTTTTTTTTGTTCATTGCTGTGAAAAGACTGTACAAACTCTCTGAAAAACTGGATTTATTTTGATTTATTTTGTTATTTCTTTGTAGTTTTAGTTATTAAAAACTAAACCAAAATTTGTGAAACATTAGAAAAATAAACAGAAGGATTTATTTCCTTTTGAGTAAAATATTAACTAAAAAGTTTTTCTCAAAATTAATTTATTTAGAAAATTAATTCTGCTTAAAAAATATTGAACGAATTATTTTCTGTTCATTATTCACGAGAAGAAAGAATTCATACAAAAATTAATTCTTAGTTTAATATTTAGAAATATGTTGATGTTTATTGAAATTTTTTATAAAAGAAAAAAAACAAATGTTTTTGTAGACACACACGAAATTTGTTGAATAAAGAAACTATGTGTCAGCTGAGATGTATTTTAATCTTCGTTGTTTTTAAAATTTAATAATATCTGTATTTAAATAATTTTTTTTTTTTTTTTTTGATTCTCGTAGCTATTAAATTGAAAAAAATTTGTTATAGCACGTGAAGAAAAAGAGAAAATTATTTACCTAAAGTTTTAATGCTAAGCAATGTTACTAGATAAATTAATAAACACATTTATTAAAATGCCTTTTGAAAATAAGGTTTTTTTAATCCTCATATTTCGCTCACGACAACGTCTGCGATTTCGATCAATCAAATGGTTTAGTGGAAGATGTTTATGAAAAATTCCAAAATTCCTTGTAAAAATTTGTGCTCAGACCCACATTTTCTTCTTGTTTCTTAAGGAAATCATTGGCATTGACGAAAGAAATAACAAGCATTCAGTCTTCTTTCTATGTGCATTTAATCTGCTGAAATATCTGCCTGCCTTAAAAACGAACTACTTAAGTATCTTCCCGCCTTTAAAAACGAACTACTGATATATATGCAAGCCTCTACCATTAAATCTACAGAAATATTTTCTAGTCTCAATCAATGAATCTGCTGAAATATCTGTTAGCATCTACCAATGAATCTACTTTCCTAATTCTACTTTCCTTGATACCTAAAATTCACTGTTCCATACCAACAAATAAGAAAAGATGAATAAGAGAGTGCCTTCTTAGAGGTTTTCAATTCATTGAAGAAGATTTTTCGGAGGTCTTGAATTCCATTACGAAAGAAGAAAATTTAGAAAATTAATACACAGGTCGGAAAAAGCTATGCATGCGTCTATTATTTAAAATTTTCACAACCAATCTTAAAAGAAATGAACTCATAAGCTCTTTTTTTCTAAAGATAAATATTCCAGTAGATTCAGAAAAAAATTACAAAAACTAAAATTTTATAATTTTTTAAAAATTACAAACTAAGCTACTATTTATGATTGCAAGTGTTTTAAATTATTATACAATGGTAAATAAATATTTCACAAGAAATGTTTGAAGTCGTCAGATTTTTAACACAGAAAGTATACATAAATATTTTCTATCAAAACTTGAAAATCTCAGAATGCTGAAGCATATTCAAAATTTCATTTTTTACAATCGTAGAACACCAGAATATTACAACTATAAATCTTTCATTGCTACACTTTTTCTTTGAGAAATTGCTCCTACCTTTCAAAAAGAAACTTCAGCACAAAAATGCTCTCCTTTTTTCCTATAAGCTCATCTTTGAATAGAACGAGATTCATGAGATACAAAAGGAAACCTTATATATATTTTTCTATTCTTAGGTTGCAATGAATATTGGAATACAGATCTTTTGTTTCCAAGTTTTATTATATATATATATATTTTGAAAACCTTTTGATTCATTTATATATATATATATATATATATATAACCTACTATAAAATTAAACATTATTTTATGAAGTTTTTTTTATAAAAACATTTTTTTCTCAATATAACAAGAAATATAATATTTCCATACTGTATGCTCTTTAAAAGAAACAAAAAAATCATAATTGATATATTTATGGCTATTGTGTTGGAAAATAATAAAGTATATATTTATAGGCCTTGCACTTTTTATATTTCTGCACAACTATTGTTCCCAGGGAAATTATTTAAAAGATTTTTTTTTATCTTCATTGAAATGATTATTTTTGCTTCATATTTTATCATCTGCACACACAAAAAAATCATTTAAAGAAATAGAATGTATCGTTTAAAGGTATTATTAGATACATTTTTTTCATTGTGTTTCTATAATAAAAATTAAGTTATTAATGCCCTAAAAGACTTAATGTTGCATGTAAAACATGATATATATTTAAACATTGTTTCAAATAATTCACTCAATTCGGAAGAAGGAATATTAATTTTTATGATTAATTTTTGTAATGAATTAAAAATATTAAAATTCCAATTAGGTAAGTAAAATTTGAACAGGATTATTCCAAAAATATTTGTTTTTGCAATTTTTTTTCTCTAATGCAGCTGGCAAACACTTAGACCTTGTCTTTGATGCCTTAAGGCAAGCGCTGCACCGACATTACTCACTTAATACTACCCAGGTGGTGCTTGAGTTTGAAGATAAGCTACGGGCACAGCAGTAACAGCGAGTAACAGCACGCCCACAAAGCTTTGCTATTATGTTAGACAGGGATTTACGGTTTACAGTGGATTCCGAACCACTACAAACATCCATCGCACCGCCAGAACTCAAACACAAAACCTGTGGTATTGAATACCACTCGGCCATCAGACTCCTAAATGTAAATACAGTATATAGATTTAATTTAAGCACAGTTGGTAGTTTTTTTTTTTATGTTTTTATATAATTATTGAAATGCAAAGACTTCTTGTCAGTCATTAATCAATCATTATACATGTATGTGTCTACAATCAATTATCATATATGTGTATGTTTTATTATCTTAAATAGATTTAAAATGGAAGTTAAAATGGATTTAACATAAAAATAATTCAAGCGTTAACCCGTAGTTATGTTGCAAATGGTTAAGCAAGTATTCTACAGGTTATCGCCATGAGAAGAGATACTACACTGGACCAGAGTTTCTGTCGACACTATCAGCTAGAAGACAGAAAGAATCGCATTAGAATAGGGAACAAAATCAAAGAGCAATTCACAACCGGGAAAGATGACACCTCTTCTTTCTACTGTTCTTCTTTTCTGGTAATGAAATACGTATTGTCGGCGTCAAAAATGGAGCAGCGCAGAACATTCTGTGCGTTTATCGCCGAATAGTCTATTTTTCCTCTATCGATTCGATAGATGATGATTTTTAAGATGATGTCATTTTTAAGAAGGTTCTGTAAGATGTGTATAACTCAAAGAAAAAGATGAACTGTATTTTCCGTTCATCCTTTACGAGCTAAGATTTTTTTTTTGTTCCTCCCGACGCGACATTATATTTCGCTTAACGTCGCTAAGTATGCACGGTATCCTTCCTTCAGTATGTTCTTTTCTTCTAACTTTCTACTTTAACCCGCATACACTCCAGCTGTGTTTTACAAGATTTTCCAAAAGAAATTTTGCCTTTAGCCGACAATATTACCTCTACTCCAGCGTCAGCTCGTGCAGCAAGTGAAAAACTCCAAAAAAAATTTTTGAAAAAAAAAAAAAAATATTTATGTAAAAAGAGAAAAAATGCCACATTACACTGTTGATTATGTCAGCGTCGACATTTCAGTGCTTATCAAAAGTTTTTTTTCTTTGGTTTTTTTACTTTGAAAATGTAAATTTGTTCTGGGGTTTGAGTGCATAAATGTCTGGAAGATTTTTTTCTGATTGCACAAAATAACTTTTTTAACCTATGTGTGAAGCTTAGTTTGTTTCAAGTATTTTGTAAATATAAGTTAGCTGAGGGTTTTGCAAAAAGTATGAAAGAGGTGAAACTTAAATAAGGTTCACTCTGCATATAAAGCTTCTGTTTTATGTTTTTCTTTTGATACTTTACCTGTGTAATTACGTTAAAAAATGTTTCGCTAAAGAGTTTTTAAAAGGAAATATAAAAAAAGTAAAAGGTGTCTTTCAAGTCTTAAATAAAAAAAAATAGTTAACTGTAGGTTAAACTGTAGGTCCTGGTTTAATTATCCTAAAGTGGTCACAAAATGACCATTGAGAGACAAATCAAACCTTAATTAAACGCAACTCAATTCATTTAATCTTTTCTAACAATTAATCTCATAATTTTCACATGATTGCAAAATTAATATATTATTTTCAGTGTTTCATTTTGCGAAAAATTTAATTAATTATTCGCAAAATAATTATAAATTTTTTTATGCAAACACATTAGCTATGGATTTAAAAGAAAAAAAAAAAACAATCAATATACATTTCTTATATGAAATTTATTGCTTTGCAAGAACCACGTACATATAAAGTTTCAGGAAAGTAATTCCACAAGTAATAAAATGAAAAGTTTGACTGAATAAAATGTTTGGCATAAATACCAAATTCAAGAGCTTGCCTAACCGAGTTTATTTTATATATTTTACCCCATAAAAGGCAGTGAATCCAAAACCACAAACTGAAATATATATATAATGAATAAAATTTTATGTTAGTGGTTGCAAAAAAATAAGAAAAAAAAAGAACATATATACCATCGCAAAACATTTTTAGAAAATAAAATATTTTGATTGAAGTAATTCACATTGCATATAGAAAGTTAAAGGAATTATTACTCTCTGCAAATATATCAAGACATGGGTAAATGTTTGCAGGTATAATAAAATCGGAAAAATATACTTTATCTTTCATCTATTTAAACAACTTAGAAAACATACAGTCGGACCATTTAAACTAGAATTAATTTTACCCTTTGTAAAAAGAAAAAATCCAATTTTATTAGTTTTTAGTGAAGTGATGAAGATTGCAAGGAACGCTAATTGCTTAAGATAAAAAAAATAAAATCATATTCCTTAAATCAAAAACTTCTATAAAGAAAAAAATGTTAAATTGTTTTTACTATTTATGTATTTTAAACAATGTTTTAACTATTTATGTAATTTAAACATTATTTTATATCTCTGTGTATTTTAAATACTGTTTTAACTGTCAATGTCTTTTAAACAATGTTACTATCCCTGTACTTTAAACAATGTTACTATCCCTGTACTTTACACAATGTTACTATCCATGTACTTTAAACAATGTTTTAACTATGCATGTATTTTAAACGATGTTGTAACTGTTTAAATATTTTAAAGAATGTTTTAACTATGCTTAAAAGATGTTCATTTCATATAAAAATGGGAAGTAGGTATTAAATTCAAACCTAAAGTAAAATTTTTTGAAAATGCATTTACTGATAATATCTCTAAGAGCATATGATTAATAAAAGACATTTTAAATATACAATCTCAACTTGCAATCGAAATAATCTTTAAATAATTTTTATTCATTTACTATAAGTAATACAATAATACAAACCAGCTGACTGAAATATCGTTCTGATGATATAATATATCATGTTGAACGGAAAGCAATAATTTAAATTGACAATTTGAAAAAAAAAATTTTGTGAACTTTAGTGTGCAGCTTGTACAACCAGATTGTAACTAGTTGGGGTTGGGTTGAGAAACTTAAGGCATAGGTTGGAGAACTCACAACTTCATTTACACAAGCACAAATACCTCACACAAACAATTAGAGATATGCAATATTTAGCACATTTAAAGACATATAATTTATAGATTTTGTGGAAGGATTCCATTTCTAAGCCGAAAACCCGAAACTCGGATATGCGAAGGGTGTTCGAAATATGCTTCCTCTCCGGGTTAGAGTCTGTAGGCCAACTGACCGTTTCTCCTGAATGCTAAAGGTGAGAGCTCCTGCCAGTGTATAGACGTAAGCACAGTTACAGCACATATTTAGTTACTAATATATTCTCCACTATTTTCTAATATTTAGCCATTTTTCAGGCAAACTTTTAATTTCATTTTGGAAGAACTTTTTTTTTTTTTTTTTGGTTTTGCAGCAAATACTTAATAATTCGATTTTATTACTAAAAATTTTGCCATAAAGAAAATTATTCAAAGATCTAAGCATATAATAATCTGATGGGCTATGTCTGGATTATAAGGTGGGTGATGTAGACCTTCCAATTCTGATTTACTCAGCATCTGTTGAGTTATTTGTGCTGTTTCAGGCTGGACGTTATCTTTTTGAAATATCCCAACAAAAACAAAATATTCTTTTGATGCAATCAGGTTTTAATCAGGGAATAAGTTTTTTTTTTTTGGAGGGGAGAAATTATAATTTTTCAAGTAACATTTCATTATGTGCCCACTTTTCAGCAGTCACTATACGATATAAAATGGTCCAACTTGATATGTGATTAGTGATATGTGAACATTTACTCACACTATTTTCAAAATTCATGAGCTTGGTATAACTAAATATATTTTATTCATTTTATCACATAAAATGTAGTAAGTACAAAACCACAAACTGAAATATCTACACTCAAGAGCCAAAACATTATGACCACCTGTCAATAACGAATGGCGCTCAACACACCTTCAACCCGCCTTGGCATGGATTAATACCACCACGTAATACCAGTTAAATACCACTTGCACCTGATGACGTGATTTCTACGTCATCCAGGCGAGTTCATTGCGAAATGTAGGGGTGGTCATATTGTTTTTGGCTCTTGAGTGTATATAATGAATGTAATTTTATGTTAGTGGTTGCGAAAGATAAGGAAACAAGTAATATAAAAAAGAAAATTAAAGTCAATTCCTACTTTTTTTTTTTTCACTATATTGCAGAAATACCTTTATAAATAATTTTCATTCACTTTTAAGTTTATCTGGCGCCATCTATGGATAGATATATGCAACTTAAATATAAAAAAAAATTAAATTAATTTATTAAATTTAATTGCTGAATAAAAATTGCTGAATTAATTGCCGATTAATTGCTGAATTTAATTGCCGATATTTTTCTCCCTAGCGCGGTCATAGGAAATTGCGCATGCGTATCTGCAATAATGTTTCCTATGAGCATGCGTGCTAGGGAGAAAAATATCGGACAAAAAAAATACGGTATGCAAAAAAAAACTCTAATATTTGAAAAAACTGTATTAACATCAAGTGTCATCCCCTACAATTTAAAAAATGTATTTGAACTTGAGTGGATGAATAAAAAGTATTTTATGAACGATTGAAAATTTGAACAAGATATATATATAGGGAGAGTGTGAGCTAATAGAAGGAATTGAAAAAAAGAAGCCATGTAAGACATTGCAAAATATTTTTAGATAAAAATATTTTGATTGAAGTAGTTTAATAGAAAGAGGAAAGGAATTATTAGTTTCTGAAAATATATCAAGAGATGTGTAAATGTTTTCAGTGATAATAAAATCGGAAAAATTTAAGTTATCTTTTATTCATTTAAACAAATTAGAAAAAACATGTAGTCGGACAATTTAATCCGGAATATAGTATTTCATTAATTTTAACCTTTGTTAAAAAGTACAATCAATCTTATTATTTTTAGTGAAATAATGAACATTGTGACACTAATTACTTTAAGATAAAAAATATAATATTTCTTAAATCAGATACTTTTATAAGGAAAAATTTGTTAAGTTTTTTTAACTATCTATGTATTTTAAACAATATTTTAGCTATTTGTGTATTTAACAATGTTTTATCTATCTATGTATTTGAAATAATGTTTTAACTATCTGTATATTAAATAATATTTTAACTATCTATGTATTTTAATGAATGTTTTAACTATTTATGTATTTTAAACAATATTTTGACTATCTATGAATTTTAAACAATGTTTTAATTATCTATGTATTTTAAACATTCATACATTGCATACTAAAAGGGACGTAAGTATTAAATTGCAAAACTAAAGTAAATATTTTTGAAAATACTTTTACTGATATCAATTCTAATAGCATTTGATTGATAAAAAACAAATTAAATATAGAATATCCAAACAAACTAACTGAAATATCACTCTGATGATGATGATGAGGTTGAACAAAAAACAATGAATTAGAAAAACGATTTAGAAAAAATATTGTTGTCACATATTTAATAACTAATATATAAATTACTTACTTATTTTTTAAGATATTTAATCACCTTCAGGGCAGCTTTTTGATTTCATTTGGAAATAACGTTTTTTGATTTTGCAGCCAAATACTCAACATTTGATTTTATTACTGAAATTTTTTGCATAAAAAAAATTATGCAAAGAAAGTGTAATGTGTAAAAATAATATTGGTGTTTAAAATAAAATAAAATACTTTTCTAGGTAAATACAAAACAATTTGACTGTATAAAAAGACATAGTAAAGATCAAATAAAAAAAAAAAAATGTACCATGAAATAATTTTTCTAGAGAATTTTATGTACTTCATTCTATACGAAGTAATGAATACAAAACTCAATATCTTAAATATGCATTTCAAGATATAAGAGTACAGGTAGGATAAATTTAGTTGCTAGAAGGAGAAATGAAATAAAAAATAATTTAAACCAGTTTTAAAAAGTCTGTAAAATTTTTCATGTAAAACTTTTTATTTGTCAAAATGTCAATATCTTATTTATAATTTTTTTTTCCTTTTACTACATATGTTTTTCTTTTATTACTATACCAAGTAATACGTCTTCTTTTTATTATGCATTAAAAAATGCCTTATTGCATATAAAAAAGTGTGAAAATAATATTGATATGCAAAAATTAATAAAAAAGTACTTTTCCATGAAAAATCAGAAAAATTTGACTGTATAAAACACATTTTATGTATCAAATTAAAAAAAAATATTTTAAGAAAGTTTTTTCTATGAATTTTATTCTATGTAACATAATAAATATAAAACTCACTACCTTAAATATACTTTTAAAGATAACAGAATTTTAGCATATTATATTACAGTTTACTGATTTTAGTTGTTAGAAGAAAAAATGAAAAATCAAATAACTTAATCCAGTTTTAAAAAGTCTAAAAATTTTTCATGTAAAACATTTTTATTTGAATAATATCAATATGCGAGTTATAAGCGTTTTCTTTTTTTACTAAATATTATTTCTTTTTCTACTTCTTTTTTTTTTTATTACTATACTTAATAAAAAATATGTATTTAAAATAAATACCTTAACTTGCATATAAAAAGTGTAAAAATAATAATGGTGTATAAAAATAAACACAAAAATACCTTTTCAAACAAACCAAAACAATTTGACTGTATAAAAGGCATCGCAAAGATTAAGTTTAAAAAATGTGTAATCAAATAATATCCCTAGAGAATTTTCCATGCAAAGTAATAAATACAAAACTATCTATTTTTTAAATATACATTTCAAGTTACAAAATATTATAGTACAGTTGAATTATCTTAGTTGCAAGAAGGAAAAAATTAAAAATCAAATAACTTACACTAGTTTTAAAAGTGAATAAAACTTGCACAACTTTGTCAGTTATCGTAATAAAAAAAAAAAAAAAAAAAAAAAAAAAATAAAATAAATTATTGGATTGCGAAACTAAACAAATTTAGAAAGTACTTTCACAGATAAGAAGCTATAAAAATGCGTCTGAATAAAAGATATTGTAAAGATTTAATTGTATAATCGAACAATTTTTCTTCACTTTTGTATTATATATATGTAAAAATGCCTTACTTTGCACATAAAAATAATAATATTATTGGTGTGTAAAAATAAACCCAAAAAATACTTCTCTAGGTAAAACCAGAAAAATTTGATTGTATAAAAGACATAGTACAGGTCAAATTAAAAAAAAAAAAATGTGTAATCAACTATCTTCTATGCGTTTTATTCCATGTAACATTATAAATGCAAAACTCGCTATCTTAAATGTACTTTTCAAGATATAAGAGTTTAGCATATTATATTACAATTCAGGGATTTTAGTCATAAGAGGGAGAATCGAAAAATCAAATAACTTTTTTTAACTAACAAATTTTAAGAATTCTCCAAAATTTTTCTTATAACATTTTTATTTGTATAATATCAATATGCCAGTTATAAACGTTTTTTCTTTTAATAAATATTATTTATTTTTCTTTTATTACTATATTTAGTAATATGTTTCCTTCTTAACATGTATTTTAAAAATACAATAATTTGCATATAAAAAAAGTATAAAATAATATTGGTGCGTAAAAATAAACACAAAATACTGTTATAAGTAAAACCAGAAAAATTTGACTGCATGACATGCATCGTAGAGAATAAATTTAAAAAACAAATGTGTAATCAAATAATTTCCCTACAGAATTTTATGCATTTTGTTCCATGAAAAGTAATAAATATAAAACTCACTATCTTTATACCTTTCAAGTTATATACTTTAGGTATTTTAGTTTTTTAAGAAGGATAAATGAAAAATCAAATAACTTTAACCAGTTCTTAAAAGTGAATAAAACTTGCTCAACTTCTTCAGTTATCTTAATAAAGAAAACACTTCATAAAAAAAAATTATTGGACTGCCAAACTAACAAATCAAGAAAATACTTTCATAGATGAGAAAGCTATAAAAATTTGTCAGAATAAAAGGCATTATAAAGATCCAATTGTGTAACCCAATCATTTTTCATTAAAGAATTTTATTCGACGTAACGCAATAAATTCTAACCTACTAACTAAAACATCTTTATGATGATATACTACAATATAGCTCTGTGACCTCAGTTACAAATGAAAAATAACCATATCACTAAAACCAGATACGAAATGTCTGGGAAAACTTCCAGTTTGAAGAATAATTTTCCCCAAGAAGAAATAGATAAGAAAACTATTTATATTACCAAGTTCCCTGTCCACCAGGAGTTCCCGACTTGAATCAGGGGTGGTTTTAAACTTCCCCAAGAACAAAAGAAGAGGAATTTAGGATGAAGCCCGTGCACCATATCGATCGATTTATGTCTAGAATGCAAATGCACAGCTAAGAAAAGAAGTTTCTCTGGAAGGTCCTCGCTGGAAAGTATTTCTTCAGTATTTTCTAAGTTTAATTTCCCGTGAAGAACCATTTCTTTTTTTTTTTCTAAACCATTTTCTAAGTCTTTCTAATGGTGCCCTAATCTCGTGCTTTTCTGGAGAGAGTTTAGTATTCACTTGAATGAGCTCGCTGATTTGTTTATTTTGTGTTGATAGAAAGTGTTCAAACCAAATGACGTAAAACTAAATGATACATGTTGTTTTTCTGCTTATTATTATTTTTTTTGTTTTAGTTTCGGTTTTCGACTTTATTTTCCTTTGCTGTAACTTCTTGAAAAGTGGCCAGAAGTGAGATTATTGAAAAAAATGCTGTGCAGCATATGCTTGATTTCTTGTTATTTAAGATTTTACTGTTTTAATACAACAGTAAAATTTAAGTGATTAATGAAATTAAAATGAAACAATTTTATGTAGTTCAGATTAAGTTTCATTTGTGAAGTCATTTGATATAATTTTTGATGTTATAATTTTTTATAACATCAAAAATACTGCTAGACTTTTTAATGAAAAATGCTATTATATTATTAATAAAATAATACTTACTATAAAAATTATATAATTACTATTCTTAACTTTATACTATTATAGTTATTAAATTTACTCTTTATACAATTACTATACTTAAAAAATAATACTATTAAAATATTAATTAAGAGATTAATGAAATTAAAATGAAATAATTTGAGTAGCTGAGATTTATTTTTCATTTTGAGGTTATTTCGATGTGATTTTTTGACACCATGATTTTAAAAATTAAACTATTTGCATTTTCAGCGTTGTAGAATGTATAATAACCAATACATTGAAATTGGTACACCATTAGGGTGTGCCAACATTCTGTTCTGTGAACGAGAAAGCCATGTGATATACGCTTGATGTTTTCTTTCTCTGGAATGCCTATAAAACCATCTTAGATTGAAATAAATGATATGTTTTCACACGAAGTAAATTTTAAACCTTTTTTTCAGAGTCTTTCTAATGGTGCCTTAATCTCGTGCTTTTCTGGAGAGAGTTAAGTATTCGCTTGAATGAGCTCGCTGATTTGTTTATTTTGTGTTGATAGAAAGTGTTCAAACCAAATGCCGTAAAACTAAATGATACATGTTTTTTTTTTTCCTATTCATTTTTTTTTTTTTTAGTTTCGGTTTTACGACGAATTTGACTTTATTTTCCTTTGCTGCAACTTCTTGAAAAGTAGCCAGAAATGAGATTATTGAAAAAAGGCTATGCAGCATATGCTTGAAAATTTTTCTGTTTTTTTGTATACCAATTAAAATTTAACTGATTAATGAAATTAAAATTAAAAATTTTAAGTAGTTCAGAATAACTTTTCATTTTTGAACTCATTTTGATGTTAAAATTAAAAAGAAAAATATTATACTATTAATGCTATACTACTTACTATAGATAAGAATGTAATTACTATATTTAACTTTTATACTACAATAGATACCATACTTATACTTTATGTAATTACTGAACATTTATATTAATGAATTACTTTACTTAACAACAATGTTATTAAAATATTAATTAACAGATTAATGAAACTAAAAATGAGATATTTTCAGTAGCTTAGATTTACTTTACATTTTGAAGCCATTTTGATGTTAAAAGTTTAAAAAAAATATAACTATTATACTATTAATACTGTACTACTTACTACAGACAATAATATAATTACTATACTTGTACTTTATATAATTACTATAGTTTTATATTAAATAATTACTAAACTTAACAATATTGGTATTAAAATATTAACAGATAAATGAACTTAAAATGAAATATTTTCAAGCAGATGAGATTTACTTCATATTTTTAGTCATTTTGATGTTATAATTCTTAAAAATAATGATATTATACTATTAATACTATATTGTTTATTATATATAGATATAAAATTACTATACTTAACTTTTATACAACTATAATTACTATGCTTAAAAACAATAATATTAAAATATTAATTAAGATATTAATGAAACTAAAATAAAATATTTTCAAGTAGCGAAAATTTACTTTTCATTTTGAAGTCATTTTGATGCCATATTTTTAAATTAAAAATATTTGCATTCTGCAACTTTAAAGAATGTAGAATAACCAATATATTGAAAACCGGTAAACCACTGCTGGTGTGCAACATTCTGTTCTGTGAACGAGAAAAAGCCAAGTTGCATACGATTGATGTTTTCTTTCTCTGGAATACCCATAAAACCATCTTAGATTGAAATAAATTATATGTTTTCATACGATGTAAATAGAAAAACATTTTCTGAGTCTTTCTAATGGTGCCCTAATCTCGTGCTTTTCTAGAAAGTTAAGTATTCATGAATAAGCTCGCTGATTTTTTATTATTTTGTGTTGATAGAAAGTGTTCAAACCAAATGACGTAAAACTAAATGATACATGGTTTTTTTCTACTGTTTGTTTTTTGTTTTAGTTTCGGCTTTTTTTTCCTTCACTGTAACTTTTGAAAAGTGGCCAGAAATGGGACGAAGAAAAAAAAAAAAAAAATGGTTATGCAGCATATGCTTGAAAATTTTTCTGTTTTAGTACACCAATAAAATTTATCAGATGAAATTAAAATAATAAAATTAAAATGAGATATTTTCAAGAATATCAAATTTACTTTTCGTTTTTGAAGTTCATTTTGATGTACACTTTTGAAATTATAATTTTTTAAATAAAATGTTATACTATTATTATTACTATATTGCTTACTATATAAAAATATAAGAATGCTGTACTTAAATTTATACTACTATAATTACTATACTTAAAATAATATTAATAAATTATTAATTAACGGGTTAATGAAAAAAAAATGAAATATTTTCAAGTAGTTCAGATTTACTTTTCATTTTTTTTTGAAGCCATTTTGATGTCACTTATGATGTTATAATTTTGAAAATAAGAATGTCTTACTATTAATACTATACTACTTATTATATAAAAATATAAGAAAATTGTACTTAAATTTATACTACTATAATTACTATAATTAAAAAATAATACTATTAAAATATTAATAAAATGATTAATGAAATTAAAATGAAAGATTTTCAAGTAACTGAGATTTACTTTTCATTCTTGTTGGATGTCATAATTTTTTAAAAATAAGCTTTTTCCATTTTTCAGCTTTGAAGAATATATAATAACCATTGTATTGAATTGTTACACCATTAGGGTGTGCCAACATTCTGTTCTCTGAGCAAAGAAAGCCATGTGACATACTCTTGACGTTTTCTTTCTCTGGAATGCCTATAAAACCATCTTAGATTGAAATAAAATACATGGTTTCATACGATGTAAATTTAAACCATTTTTATGAGTTTTCTAATGGTGCCCTAATCTCGTGCTTTTCTGGAAAGAGTTAAGTATCCATTTGAATGAGCTCGCTGATTTTATTATTTTGTGTTGATAGAAAGTGTTCAAACCAAATGACGTAAAACTAAATTATACATGTTTTTTTTTTCGGCTCCTTTTTTTTGTTTTAGTTTCGGTTTTCGACTTTATTTTCCTTTGCTGTAACTTCTTGAACAGTGACCAGAAGTGAGACGAGGAAAAAAAATACGTAGTATGTGTTTGAAAATTTTCCTGTTTCAGTACACCAGTAAAATTTAACAGATTAATGGAATTAAAATGAAACATTTTTAGTAGTTTAGATTAATTTTCATTTTTGATGTTATATTTTTTTTAAAAATAATTCTATTATACTACTAATACAATAATAGTTAATATATATAATTATGTAATTACAATACTTAACTTTATTCTACTATAATTACTATACTTAAAAAAATAACACTATCAAAAAAATATTAATTAAGATATTAATGAAATTAAAATGAAATATTTTCAAGTAGCTGAGATTTACTTTTAATTTTGAAGTCATTTTGATGTCACTTTTGATGTTATAATCTTTAAAAATAAAAATGTTACTTTATTAATACTCTTTACTTATTATATATAGATATATAATTACTACACATAACTTTATGCTACTATAATTACAAAACTTATGTTTTTATATAATTATTATACTTAAAAATACTACTATTAAAATATTAATTAATAGATTAATGAAATTAAAATGAAATATTTTCAAGTAGCTCAGATTTTCTTTTAATTTTTTGAAGTCCTTTTGATGCCATATTTTTAAAAAATAAATCTATTTGCAATTTTCAGCATTGACGAATATATAATAACAAATATATTGAAATTGGTACACCATTGTGGTATGCCAACATTTTGTTCTGTGAGTGAGAAAAAACCATGTAGAATACGTTTGATTTTTTTTTTTCTTTTTTTAGAATGACTGCAATACACCTTAGATGGAAATAAATTATATGTTTTCATACGATGTATATTTATTTTTAAATGTGGAATTATTAGTATTATTTCAACATCGATTGGTGTAAAGTTAACCGATATATTGAAATTACTTGAAACATATGATGAAGTCATACATGAAATGATACAGTCATGAAACATGCACTTTTTCATGAATGTATCACTTCATGTGACTGATATAATTTCTGACAGATTTTTTTCTTTGTTTTTTGGAACGCCTATAAAACATTTTATATACTGACTGACTTTATTTTCTTTTGTTGTAAAGTGCCCAGAAGTGAGATAAAGAAGTAAAAGCTATGCAGCAAATACTTGACACATTTTCTGTTTTAGTACACCAATAAAATTTAACGGATTAATGATATTAAATGAAATATTTTCAATTAGCTCAGATTTGCTTTGTATTTTGATGTCAGAATTTTAGAACCACTACCATGAATATAACTACTGAATATAAACCATTTTGAATTATTTCAGTGTTCACTAATATCAACCGATATATTGAAATTGGTACATCATTGTGGTGTGCAAACATTCTTGTCCTGTGAGCGAGAAATCCATGCAGTAGCATACGGTTGATTTTTTTTTCTTTTTTGAAATTCCTATAAAAACACCTTTACATTTGCCATTTTATTATTTATTAACGATAAGAATAAATAATAAATAATAAAAATGGCAAATGTAAGTAGTAAGTGTTTCAGTGATTCATTATTTACTCCTGATTATTCATTTGGCATAGGCATTTACCTCACTTTTTAAAATTCTTTTTAAATTTATTATTTTTATTACTCAAGAAGTAATAATATTTATTTATATAAAAATAACATTTATTTATAGAAAAATAATATTTATTTTTACAAAAATAGCGCAAAATTTTATTATTATTAAATATTTCTTTGAATACATGAATTTGTTCCTTGTAAAAATTACAACAATTCATTATTAAAATAATAATTTAAAGTTAATTCGATATATTTTTAAATATGTCAAGTCTTTCTGATTTTGTATGTATAATGTTTTACTATTTTAAGATCAATATTTGTCAAAAAAAGTCTTAAAAATAAAAACTCCAATATTTCAAAAATAAAAACAACAACTAAAACTAAAAGATTTATTCTATTAAAAGATGGGTTAAAAATCTTGAAACGAATGTTAAAAAGACAGCAAACGACTTTTGTAATAGAATAAAATGAGCACAAACACCATTGAAATACATTATTGGGAAGACGAATTTTAAAGAAAACAATTTGAAAGTTTGTGAGAATATATAGATAAAAAATTACAAAAAAAAAAAAAAATCACATGTGAGATTATGAAAAGACATTAAGGAAGAAGAAAAGATTAAAAAAAATGTTTCAATGAATGAAGAAAGAAATCTAACGACGTAGCCATTCAACAATGTGAAATATTTTTCGCAACTTCATTCTTTCTAACAACAATTTGGAAAATGGCGACAGAGCAGAATGAGACATAAAACTTAATGCCGATTTCACTTTTTATTATTTTTTTTAAAGTTTACGAGCAGAACTCGGAAGTAATTACAAAAACACTTCAAAAGAAAAGAATTTTTTCAAAAGAAAATTATAAAAAGTTACTCATGCTATGCTGTGTGAAGTTACTAAAGATATTAAATGAAAATTGAACGTTTACGCTTGCTTAAGTTTAAAGACAATTGTTTAGCTTATTTAAAATGTATTAAATAATATTTTTTGAGTCAAAATATTTTTAAATAAAATTGAAAGAAATTTGATGTGCATCAGTAAGCGCAGTTTATGCACAAATTACATTACAAATACAGCAATTTAATACTTGTAGTGTTATTCATAAAATTCTAAGTAAATTATGATTTGTGCTAGTTAAATATTGTTAATGTTCATAGATAATAAACAATAAATATTTAAATTATTGTTTATTAAATTAAACTAATTAAGTTAAATATATTTATAGGATTAAATTTATTTATATTTTATATAAGTATTTTCATCCTATAAAAATATTTAGAGAAATAAGAACTGTAAAAAAAAAAAAGTAAATATTCGCCAAACTTCGGCGACTATCGTGAAATTGATTGGCGATGTATTTGTAAATTGATAAATTTATAATTAAATTAAATTTAAAATAATGTAATTAAATATAATTAAATTTAAAAATAATGTAATTAAATATAATTAAATTTAAAATAATGTAATTAAATATAATTAAATTTATTTATAGCGTTAAATATTTTCATTCTAAAAAAATCGGACAAATGGGAAATGTTAAAACAAGAGTAAATATATAGATAAATTGGCGACTATGGCGAGAGAATTTTGGTGAGATATTTAGCAATGTTGATTAATAAATTTATACTTAAAAATAATATAATTAAATTAAATTTAAAATGATGTAATTAAATATAATTAAATTTAATAATTTATTTAAAAGCGTTAAATATTTCCATTATACAAAAATACGACAAATTGGAACTATAGAAACAAGAGTAAATATACAGTTAAACTGGTGAGAGGATTTGGCGAGGTGTTTGACAATGTTGATTGACAAATTTATTTGTGGAAAAATAAGAGATATATATAGTTCAACATCTATCTGTATACACTGAAGTGACAAAAGTCATGGGATACAATATGCAAAATTTCAGATGGCAGTAGCATCGCGTACAACAGGTATAAATGCGCAGTGCTTTCGCAGAGCTTTCATTTCTGTTCAAGTTATTCATGTGAAGAGGTTTTGACGTGATGATGACCGCACGACGGGAATTAACAGACTTTGAACGCGGAATGTTAGTTGGAGCTAGACGCATGGGTCATGCCATTTTCGAAATCGTTAGGGAATTCAACATTCCCAGATCCACTGTGTCAAGAGTGTGCCGAGAGTATGACATTTCAGGCATAACATCCCACCATGGACAGCGCAGTGGTCGACCGCCTACACTTAACGACCGAGACCGGCGACGTTTGCAAAGAGTCGTAAATTCTAACAGACAAGCAACACTGCGTCAAATAACCGCAGAAATCAGTGGGACGTACAAGGGACTTGTCTGTTAGAACTGTGCGGGAAATTTAGCTTTCTTGGGCTATTCCAGCAGAAGACCGACTCGAGTGCCTTTACTGACAGAACGACATCGCTTGCAGCGACTCTCGTGGGCACGTGAGCATATCGGTTGGTCCCTAGATGAATGGAAAACCGTGGCCTGGTCCGATGAGTCACGATTTCAGTTGGTAAGAGCTGATGGTAGGGTTCGGGGTGTGGCGCAGACCCCACGAAACCATGGACCCAAACTGTCAGCAAGACCCTGTTCAAGCTGGTGGTGGCTCCGTAATGGTGTGGGCTGTTTTTTCATGGAATGGACTTGGTCCTCTGGTGCGACTGGACCGAACATTGACTGGAAATGCTTATGTTCAGCTACTTGGAGATCACTTGCAGCCATTCATAGACTTCATGTATCCAAACAACGATGGGATTTTTTATGGATGACAATGCGCCATGTCACCGGGCCACAACTGTTCGCGATTGGTTTGAAGAACATTCTGGGCAATTCCAACGAATTATCTGGCCACCTAAATCGCCCGACATGAATCCCATCGAGCATTTATGGGACATCATCGAGAGGTCTTTTTCGGGTCCAAAATCCTGCACCATCAACGCTTTCACAATCATGGACGTCTATCGAGACAGCATGGCTCAATATTCATGCAGAAGACTTCCAACGACTTGTTGAGTCCATGCCACGTCGAATTGCTGCACTTCGCCGGGCGAAAGGAGGGCCGACCCCACGATATTAAGAGGTATCCCATGACTTTTGTCACTTCAGTGTATAAAAGATATTATGACTAAATATTGATATCTTTCTGTTAACATTTTCAATAATTGCAAAAGGCTGAAAATAATATTTCATAGAATTAGTTAAATTCTCGGAAACAGAGAATCAGCGTACGAAACTTGAGACTCAATTATCACTGTCACTTAATAGAAAGGATTTGCATGAATTTTGCTGTTTATCGATATAATAAAAATATTTCTTTAAAAAGTAAAGTGGGCTTTACTTAAAATAAATTTTGCTTCAAATTACTCCATAGCTTTGCTGATGTACACAAACTAGAAATTTAAAGCTTGTTCAGATCTAATTATATTTATTTCAATGGGATTGGTACAAACTACACTAGAAAAGAATTTCAATAACAAAAACAATACTTTTTATTCATTGGATTGATAAAAATGTTATTTATACCTGCAGATGTAACCATACTTCCTCCTACCTATTGCAGATCGCCCCCTGTGGCTTTCAGGAGAAACGGTCAGTTGGCCTACATATTCTCACCCAGAGAGGAAGTATGCGCGTAGCAAGACCATCGGATTTTCGATTGATTTGAGGCCGATCCACCATGAGAAATCACTGAGGGCATGATCTAGTTATCTTGAATCATTCATGTCTGATATGCCTATTCAAAAGGCATTCGATGTAAACTTTGATTACACTAACTCCATCATTTGACGTTCACCGCGCAAGTGAACAGTCATGTTCTATTCTTTCCCGAAGAAAAAAATCCCCTGCAATTCTACAATAGATCAAATTTCTTAATAGTTCTATCTATTCTATTTTAATGGTTCTAAATATTGTATTCAAATAGTTCTAACTATTCTATTCAAATAGTAATACCATTCTATTCTAATAGTGACACTTTTCTATTCTAATAGTTTTGATTAATCTATTCTAAAAGGGCATCGTTCTGCTCTAATAGTTTTAATTATTATATTCTAATATTTTTAATTATTATATTCTAATATTTTTAATTATTATGTTCTAATATTTTTAATTATTCTATTCTAATAGTGACATCGTTGTATTCTAATAGTTTTAATTATTCTATTCTAATAGTGACAACGGGATTGTGGGTTAGCATTAAACCTGAACAGTCTGATAGTGTTTTTCTCGGTTTCCACTCGAACGACACACAAATAGTATTCCATTATTTCCTAAGTCATCACACTTTTTGTACTTCAGTATCTATTCGTTCAGTAATTATGTGAAATCATTTTAAGAGCTAAAATCTTTCTTGCGAGTTAATTAAAATTTACTATTAGTCTTTTTGTAGAAAGAGAAAAGTATTTGCAGTATTTTTTCCAAAACAGATATAGCATTTTATTAAACAAGGCTTCGCGACACTCAATTCTTTTTTTGGGGTCCAATTCAATTCAATTTCTTTTGATGCCAACTTTCCAAACGTATTCGTATTAATAGAACCGAAACCTCTATAATGCTGCAACAAAGGGCTTAAAGGAGACTCTTCTGGAAATCATTTTATTGGCTGCTGTTGAAATATCCTTCCACGCGAAGAATGAAAAAAAAAAATCCCCTGCAATTCTCCAATCGACAGTAGAAACCGAGTTTACTTTGTTGGCCAACTTTTATAAATGAAAACAGCGGAGACAAAAGCGTTTTTCAAGGCTTGAAAGACGAAGATCTCGCCAATAACCCTTTTATAGTCTCTCCTAATGGTAAAACTTTCCCCGTTTGGAATTCCGTCTTTCTCTTTTATTTTCCCTTCGCCAGGTCCACGACACAAAGTTTCAATTTCACGTTGACTCTCTATCAATCAAGGACAAAAAACCTGACCAAAAATAAAAAAAATAAGCCAAAATACAATTCCGGCCTGTTTGTTCCTGCATGGAAGCATTCGACAAACGAAATGGAACAAAAAAAAAATAGAACAGAATTGAATCGTTCCATTTTTCTTTGGTGGGGTAAACACCTCGGATGAAATTAAACAATGGATGCCACTAAATAACGCCTGTCCCTTACATCCCTGGTAAAATTTATGACCAGGACAGACTAGAATAAAAGAACTAATCGTGCCTCTCCCTGGGTCACTTCTGGCGCGCGAAATGATCAGCGGTGTTTTTCCTCTGGACAAAAGCAGGTAGAAAAAGCTTTTGTACCAGTTATATCCCCAAGTTTTAAAAGAGTTCCGAAGAGTTCTAGAACTATTTATCTTATTAGGACTAGAGGATTACTCAATTGGATTTTGGATCTAGTTGGATAAAATTTTGTTGTTTAGCTAATGATAAAATATCTTTGTGGAAACTTTTAATTATGTTACTAGAATTGAGAGAAAAGTTTGGTTAAGCATCTGAAGGAAATCATTTTTCTATATATTCTTATTCTTATTATATATCATAAAATATCAAGTAGGTACCAAATATATTTACTATGTGACAAAATGATACTTTGAATTTACATATATCTTATCTTTTATGATGTATCTTAAAATATCTAGTAGATACCAAATCTATTCTATGTGACAAAATGATATTTTGAATGTCCATATATCTTATCGGGGACCTGATCGCTGAGTGACTAGCGCTCTGGCGTTCCGTGCCATAGGTTTCGAATCTCTGCGTTGTCATGGATGTTTGTAGTGTTTCAGAATCCACTTTAAACTTAGGTCTCAGTCTAATAGGACTGTAGAGTGAGGGGCGTAGAACTGACAACCTTACCTCTACGTAGAACTGACAACCTACCTTTTAAAAAGGAAACATCTCTTACCTTGAAATCTCTTGACTTAACTTGTCCCATCTTGGAGCTATTAAACCAATGACGAAGAATATATCTTATACTAAATCGGATCTGATACACATTTAACCTTGAAACTGAGCCCCAAAATTCAGAACCAAACGGGCTTACTGTTAATATTAACATGCTAATGCTAACCACTAAATACTAAATCCAGTTCAGTTACCTAACTATCCTTGATATTTTGTTAGATTTTTAATAATTATTTTTAAAACAAAGTTGATATGAAGTACCAACATTTAGTGCCAAATAATTCTAGTTTATGAAGATAGTGGTCATCAATTAAAAAAAGACATCTTGACATAGAGGAAATTCTAATATTTAACGTAATGTGCTTGTTACTACCTTACATATAATGTAAACTGATATACTGTTCCAAACGTTCTTAGAGTCTGTGTAATCGGTTTTGCAATCATATTAGATTCTAATTATTAACAGTTTGTATTGATTGTTTTTGTTAAACTTAAAAATAGGTTAGTTATGGTCTGGTTAATGGGCTGAAAAATTTATTTTAAGACCAGTAACATGTTTTTATTATACGTGAAAAGAAAAATATTAATTAGATGTAAATGACTTAAGATAGTAATATTAGCTTCTACGTGTCATATATTATTCAGATTTATATTTGATAATTATAATTGAAATATAATAAAGACAGTTTTTACACATATTCAAACAATTACTTTTATGATAACTATAAAATTCAATGTTTAATATTAAACAGAAATGTGTGATTCATCATCAATTTTAATATTGCAACTTGCAACATCATTACTATTCTTCTGTTAGTTATATTATTTTTTTTGAGAATTGTTGTTTTACCCGCAAGTTGCAATTATCTTGCATACTAATGCTAACGTGGATTACTATGAGATAATAAAATATAATATTGTTGTAAAGCCAATCAGGAAGAATCAGACGCCTTCTGATGACGACAGGTTTTAGTATCATGAGTAAAAACGCAGCTATTATTCATGAAGATTAGGCGAAATTCTTTCAATACAATAATCATTCGTATCTTCATGTAGAACCTTTCTTACCATTTTGGGCTCCTCCAGTTTAATATCATCATCATCAATAGCACGTCAGCCCAGGGTGAGCCAAGGCTTTGCTTTGAAGATATTTCCATGCATTGATCTGGGTGACGAGGGTCTTCCAATTATTATTCTTTAGTATAGCAAATTCGTTTTCAAATACGCCTATACATCCCAACTTAGGTTGTCCTCTTTCTCTTTGTCCCTGTGGCATTGTCAAAACGAGCCTTTTTACAGGGTTTATATCATTCATACTAAATACCTAACCAGCCAATATTTATCAATTTCTGCTTTGTGCCGTCTTTTCCACCAATCACTTTCCTAACACCTCCAAAAATAAACCGACCAATTGGATAGCGCTCTGGCCTTTTTACCACATGCTTCATATTCGAATCCTGGCAGTGGCGTGGATGATCGTTAGTGGTCCCGAGTCCACGCTAGACTGTAGGTTCCAGTCTAATTAATCCAAAGTGTGCACAAAATGACAGTAGAGTCACGAACCAAATCAAACCAATAGTCCTTAAAACTAGTTTATTATAGATAGGTAAAGAAAATCTTAAAATCATTTTTTAAAAATAAATCTTAATAAATTAAATAATAAAATTATTTAAAAAAAAAAATCCTAATATATCAAAATCATAAAATTATTTAAAAGAAATAAATCCAAAGTTATTAAGAATTATTATGGGGCACCATACTTTATACATAATAAAAATAAAACATGAGCACTAAATAAATATTTTTCATTATATATTTCATAATAAGACAGACATATTGTATGTATTTAATAGGTTTCCTCTTACCACGTTCACCGGTCTTATTACAAGCACTTCCGAATACTCATGCTGCTTACAATGGAAACCCATCTACTCTGAATGGTCTGCAGTTTCCTTACAAAGAAACTCATCCCAAACAATCTCCTTTCGGATCATTTCATAAAGGGAAAACTACTAATTACATTTTCGATCTGGAAACGAAACGCAGGCAGCAGAGGTTCGCATAACAACACAAAAGCATCGTGCCCCGTGATTTATTTACATATTTCAAAGTAGAAGTTGGCATCCGAAAATGCATTCACATTCATGACTAATGACTGCAGGGCCGGTGACATACCACTTCGAAATGAAAAGGAAGTTCATGCAGAAAGTACTCGGCGTTTCCAGGAAAAAAAAAGGAGAGATGAAACGGAGAGCTCCCGTTGATGAATAACTGCATTCTTTCCCCTCAGGAGAACGTATACATGATTAATAGGGTTCAGTCTGGAAGCAGATTTATCTCTCAACGCTTTGGTTTCTGACATGGGCACAGATTAACGCTCGTTTTATTTTCTCTGAGGTAATATTTCCTCAAAACCCCCCTCTTTTTCCAGTTTTTCTCTTTGGGAAGTCTTTTTTAAGAAACTCGGGGGAATGATTATTCAATCTTGAAAAAACAGGAAAATTTTGGTCGGCTTAAGACCATGAAGGTTTGTAGATTTACATTAATTTGCTATGCCATTTTTTTACTTTTTATAGATAACACTAATTTCTATTAAAAAAAAAATGAAAATTCTGAATTAAATATTTTTATGTAAATTATTCATTTATAGTATTACCATTAAAGGAATACGAGGCTAAATAGATAAAACGCTATTTATCTAATATTCAATGAACAAAACTAGATACTGTTAGTACTTGAGAGGATGACCTTCTGGGTACAATTTAGAGCTACCTAGTGTGTAGCGCATTGGATTTAATATACAAAAAATGACTGGTTTGAACTACGATAAGAGAAAACGAGCTTTGGTATCTAAACTATCTTGACCTTCCCACTATTAAATAATTCATCTTTAAAATCTCTAAAGGATCGAGGTGTTGAAGCGTGAAGCGTTGATCAATCACTAGCCTCACTGCGTTCACCTGGAACAGGTTGAAATCCACCGCTTCGAGTTGACCAACTTTAAATCTCAAATGCTTGCTGCGTCTTGTCACTTGGACTGAGCCAATAGTAGATCTGCCATCTAGTAGAAGTAACTGGAACTTCACTAGGAGCAAAGCGATTTTTGACGTTTTGTTGTGACCGGGTTGAAAAACTTTTCTTCCCTGCCACGTGACGCGTCTCCGCCTCACGTCTCGGTGGGAACGAGCCTTAAATGTTACGACTTTATCCTTTTCATTGGTAACTTTGTTCATAACCCACTCGCCAAAATATATAGCATTACTCTATATATATATTTGAAAGTAGAAAGTGAACTAGAACTATACTCAATTAGTGTTTCCTCCCTAATTTCTCTTTCTGAAGTACCAGACAGTAAGCTCCAATTGTTGTCAGTTCAATCATCTTCTGATTTTTTTTTTTTTGCAATGTATTTATTAAAATTTCATATTACTTCTATTTTCCTACCATTCATTCACTGCTATTCTCCTTTAAATTTTTATATTAATATTAAAAAATAAGGCAAAACAATTCAATTGACATATACCAAAGAAAATGCTTTTAGTAATCGAGGACAGTAAGCGTGTGGCTGCTTCGTAGCCAAGAGCTTCGTTCATCCTTCAATTGTTTTGTCCACATTCTACTCGACTCGATGACAGTTTAGCAATGATTATGAGGAAAAATTTCATAAATATTAAGAATCTGAAAAATAAACAAATAATTACAATGCACAACATATTAAATAAATTAAATGAGTATAAAATTTCAAAACAAATGTAAAGAATCTAAAAAAGTAAGCAATATGAAAATTTGAAAAAAAATAAATAGCATATTAAGAAAACAATTTATTGGTAAATCAAAATTTATCAAGGCAAATGTTTAGAATACAGAAAATATGTATATATAAAATGTATATAAATAACTACAGGGTGTTTTAAAAGTTCGTTGCGACACTGAAATGCGATAAAATAAGCTATATTAACAAGTAATATGAAAAAAAAAAATAAAGTCCATTCCTACTTTGCTATATTGCTTCTACTATATTGCAGAAAGTCCTTTATAAATAATTTGTATTCATTTTTTAAGATTATCTGGAGCCATCTATTGGTAGACATATGCAACTTAAATCTAAAAAAATATAATTAATTAATTAAATTTAATAAATTAATTAATATTTGAAAAAAACTGTATTAACATTCAGTGTCCTCCACTACAAGTTCAAAAAAAGATGTATTTGAACTTGAGTGGATGAAAAAAAGTATTTTATGAACGATTGAAAATTTGAACAAGATATATATATGGAGAGTGTGAGCTAATACAAGGAATTGAAAAAGAGAGACCTGTAGAGGCAGATTAATATTCCTCGTGGTGGGGGATTTTGTGAGGCACAAAAAAGTTTAGCTCAAAAACTCAATGATAAAGGGCCCTACTTCAGATAATTCCATGTAAGTGGTTTCAAAATAACACTCACATATTGCAAAGTTTGGATACAATAAAATTACGGAATACAGCATGCACATTTTCATATGCAAAAATAAATATGGTGTATTTATTATGTCGGTGTGAATGAAAATGCATTATTCAAACTGTCAATTTTTCGTCTGACGTTATTTGACATGAATAAGGCATACATTAAACTACAGTTTGAAGAACACTCTGAATGGCGCTATGAAAGTATCTGTATAAAATTCAATATGTTTATAACTACTGACAAGTGACAGACCAAAGTGCGGAACATTTTCACCGTAGACCTTTTCGTACAGGAAGATTACATTTGGTTATTTAGCATTTTATGAACAGATAGAGACATTAACAGCAAATACTCCCTTTGTATACTACTTTACAATACTGAATGTAGTCGCGATATTATGCCCGTACAACATGGGATAGCATAAAACCGTCAATTTAGAATTAGAGACCTTGCTGATTATGTTGGAATTTCAAAAGGATCGGTCAATTCCGTTTTGTCCCTCAAACGCGTCAAATCTCGATTGGTACCGAAAACACTGAATGCGCCAACTCACACTGAATTGATTCTTCATGACGTTTCGCCACAAATGAAACCCATATTGATCCTCAACCACCGTATTCCCCATGCTACTTCTGGCTATTCCCTAAACTCAAAAGACTACTCCGGGACATCGTTTTGAGTCGATTGAAGAGATTCAATGTGACCGAGCTTTACCGCCGGGCTCTTTGAAGGCCATCACTGCCGATGACTTTTTAGCATGCATTAAGGATAGGAAATAAAATTGACTTAAGTTCATTGTGTCCGGAGGGTTATGACTTTGAAAGCAATGAAATAAATTTGGAAGGAGAAAAGAGTTTTTGAAAAAAAAAATAATGATTCGTCTTACTTTTTGGGTTAATTAATATTTTACGACACAGCAAAGTAATTCACAATTTGTTTCATTACGTATTTCATGAAGAATATGTATTAATTTAGTTAAAATGAAACTCAAATAATCTTATTTAATTTCAGTATCAACATCATTTGCTCATTTGCGGGAAATAACTTTGAACGGGTGGTACTTCAGTGGAAAACGAGATACTCCAGTGGGCACTGTGTCATTTTTGGGAACGAGCAGGCCGAATGTCCAAAAAAAAGAGGCTCAAGAATGTTTCAAAGGAGATCTTCGGCACTGTTACTCCATTTTATAAAATTATATATGAAAAAAAAAAAAATAATAGCTAAAAGTCATAAGTTTTAAACTCAAGATGAGATTAAGTCAAAGTGTTGGAGAGCTGAAGATCGCCCAGTTCCGTCCTTCTGATCGGCCATGATTGCCTAGCAGAAAACCTCCATAGTATTAAAAGTCTTTTCGAACCCTGGCTGCCCCTATGTGGTTCAACAGACCCAATGAACAGAGACCACCTCCAATGATGTGCTGTACTTGACGGCGACTCAGAGACAGCGCTTTACTGGCGTGCGAGAGAACTCTTAAAGCAATGACTTTGGTTATCTTTGTATTTTTTTTTAGGATATTTATTCTTTTGTATTTTTTTTTGTTTAATTGTATTTGCATAGCCATTGGAAATGAAAAAAAATCTTTTAAAAATGCTCTATGAACAAATATTTACTATATCAAAGATGTACTATGCAGCAGTTCGTAAATTCCAAATATTCCCAAAATACAATAATACAAGCATTCACAAGTTGTTTCATTGCGTTAGGTTGCCATCAATTATAGGTAAAATATGTATTAATTCAACTCAAATTATCTTATTTAATTTAAATGTGTTATTAAAACTGCGCTACCAACAAACATTTACTGTATTACTATATCAAACATGTACTATGTCATTTACTATATCAAACATGTACTCTGCAGAAGTTCGTAAATTTCCAAAATTCAATAATACAAGTACTCGCAAGCTGTTTCATTACGTAATTACATATAAATATATATTAATTTAACTCAAATTATCTTATTTAATTTAAATTTGTTAATAAAACTGCACTATGAACAAATAATTACTATATCAAACATGCACTACGCAGTAGTTTCTAAATTCTTTAAATTCCCAAACTACAATAATACAAGTATACACAAGTTGTTTCATTACGTATTACATATAAAATATGTAATACGTAAAATTACGTATAATTCAACTAAAATAATTTTATTTAGTTTAAATTTCTTATTAAAAACCGCACTATGAACAATTATGTTCTATATCAAACACGTACTATGCAACAGTTAGTAAATTCTGTAAATTTCCAAAATGCAATAACGCTTTCTGATCTCATTCTTAATCTCTGTGACTATTGCAGTTTTCCATGACTATTGTTTATGTATAATTTATTTTACCACAAAATCATTTCTTTCAGAATAATATATTTTTATCTTACATCGACATAATTTTTATTTAATAAATAATCCTGATGGGCAGAGCATTATTAAAGTTTTCAGAGAGAGAGAGATTTCAGAGTAAAATAACCTGTGCTGGCATGGTGAGGGAGAGGACACACAATAAGATGATCTCAGGTGATCTGAGAGAAGATTGATCACCACCATGCCAACTCGTTTTTGTCAAGAATGAATGTAATCTGTCCGATTAATTGGGTCGAATATGATTAACTGGATAATAAGCATCCCAAAATATCCTTAACCACGATATTTGTTTGGATTATTATATTAAAAATATTTCGATCTGTAAAGGAAATTTCACTATAAACATAGCAAAACAGATTTGCATAAACAATATTTAATAACAATAATTGACCCCCTTCTGCGTATATTCATCATTGAAATTATAACTTGATGCAGTTTCATCTCCTGTTTCCTTGTGTTGTAGAAGTTTACTGACTGCAATTTTATCAAGTAGTAGTATTCAGTGTGTGTCTGCTTCTTAATATCTTCATCAATTGGAAAATTCTAGCCAAATATGAATTTCTTGGGATTAAGGCCTTTCTTGCATAATCGATTTATAAAGAAAAACTTTTAGTTACATAAATGAAGCCTATTGTTTTCAATGTAGACGGTCACACTAGTGACTAATGAGTTTCCCCATGCGGTTATCTCCAAATCGCGTCCTAAATAAACAAAATAGCTGTTGCTGTTACAAAATATTGCTAGTTTGGCTATTCCATTTGTGACGGAAATAAACTTGCATAAATCAGAACACAGAAACCCCATAAGAACTATCAAATTTAATAGCGACAAGAATATAACAAAATTTAATAAATCTAGTACTTTATTAAGAAGCAATTTTTCAAATACTACGAGAAGCATTACACAATTCAGACAAAGAAGTATTTTAAGTAAGGGATAAATTAACTGTCATAAACATAAATTAATCCTTGAACACTCTTTTGAGGATATTGAAAACAATATTCTGTTTTATACACAGGCCAGTCACATTAATGTGACCACCTGTCAAAAGCCAGAATATACACTCATATATTCTGGCTTTAAGTGGAGTGTGTAATGTGGTATTAAATGGTATTTAAATGGCATTAAGTGGTATTTAAGTGGTATCAAGTCGAATTCTTTATATACACTCCACTGCAATGTGCTGCCACCAGCTTTTTGTGATTGGTAATTTCACACTGACGTCGAAAGTAGGTGGCGGTCACATTAATGTGACTGGACTGTGTATTTTGAAAGCCAAACAATTTAAAAAATTACAACGGATCACGTCACTTGATATGGGACAATAGCTATATTTAGCAATACATATTGCCAATTGTAAAACACACAAACAAAATCAAATGAAAACCATTTTTTAAATTGAATAAAAATTCCTCTTATTGCAAGAGGAGATTAATCTGTTTCAAAAACAAATTACACTTTTACTTATTTTTTTTTAAATTATAGCTTCAGTTTAGTTTGATGTGCCGCTCTATGGTCATCTCGCGCTCCCAAGGAGTAAACATTCCGTGACATACAGTTTAAAGTAGTTCCGAACCATTAACAAATAGTCATGACACCGTCAGGATTCGAACCTAAAGTCTGGGATACCAAAGGCCAGAGCGCTAACCACTTGGCCACCAGGCCGCTAAGACGCTAACGGAAGCCAGTTGTTTCAGACGCCACGGATCTCTAACTAAGGCGAAATCATGCAAAAAAAAAAAAAAAACATATGAAAAGAACACTTTAAATTATTCTTTCTCTTAGATAATTAAAATGGCATAATCTTTTATACCATGCAATAAAATATTATTATTATACTGACAGTGTTAGAGAATTTCATTTCAATTTTTAATTCTCAATTCAATTTAAGAGATCCAATTAAGATTCAGTTTAAGAGATTAATCTGTTTTAAAAAAATTATACTGTTACTTATTACTTTAAATAATTATACTGTTACTTATTACATTAAATGATTATACTGTTTCTTGAAAATATGAAGCTATAATCTTCACTTTTTTGAGGAGTATACAGACTTCTAACGAAGACTGCATCGTGTTTTCACACGTTAAAAAATATTTTAACATTTAACAGTGAATAATAAATTAACAGTGAATAATAAATTAACAGTGAATAATAAATTAACAGTGAATAATAAAATTTTAAAAATACTATTACTAAGTATACATATTCATTTACGCAATTCGTATTTGAAACATTGCTAAAGCTTTAAAACATCCAAATATTCATTTTTTATAAACCAGCAAAGCAACTGAGAATTGAAAGTCTTTATCTTCAAATTGAATGTCAAATGCCCTCAGGAATTCTTTATAAAACAGTACTCAATTTTTATATTTCTTGTTTATCGTAAATCCCCTCTTCATTTTTATGATAATTCTTTAAAAGATTATGCAACTCCGTCATTAATTTCCAACAGATATAATCTCCAATTCTCCATCAATTATGTATAACAATTTTTAATACCATGGCTGACAATGCTGAAAATGCTAAATTCAAAGATCAGAACAGATTAAGTTTAGTAAACACTCCACGTGCCGTAGCAAAAACCATAAAATGTTTATCTTCATTATCGAATCGTGAAAAAACTGATGCCATTCTAACGAAGATAAATTACCGAATAAAAAGGAATTCGAATAGTAACAAATGGATATTTCAACAAATATTTCTTTTATGTTCGGTGATAGAACCTTCAATTATGCATTATCGACAATCGAAAAAAAATCATTAGCGTCTTTGATAAGGATAAGAATGTGTTTCTTTCGAATTGTGCGATTGTTATTAATTGAGGAGATATTTCTCCATCTTACGAAAAGTTAAGAAAACAAATAAATTAAATCTACGTTGGCCTTAAAGATAAATTCTACAAACAGATTGATTATTCTATGACAGCAATAATTTCCTATTTGCCTATCTGAATGGCTGTAAAATTTGCTGTTATATATTTTTGATTTCTCAAAAGAATACCTATGTATGTGTATTTTACTGGCGTAAATATGGCAAAAATCGTTATTTATGTATTTGGGAATATTTTAGCATTTTTTTCTCAAGGAAAGAGTTTTGGCATTTCATTCCCAAAAGAGAAAAATGTATATTCTTTGACAAGTAGATGATAATAACCCATCGCTCAAATTTGACAACAGACAAGCAGTATTGTGGGTATTTATATTTCATATAATTAGTGTTTTGTACTAATAAGAACAACCTGTCATTCACATCTGATAGCAGATATTCGTTGTGTAATGAGACTTCTGAAATTAGCGATTGTCTATGCGACCTTCACAGGTAGAAACAAATGTAGATGAAATATGGATATTCTCCATGAGTTTGCTGCATCGTGATTGGTGATAGACCAACGGCTGAGAAATGTCTGTTCCAATGCGAAGTGAGGGAAGCTGACCCCCTCTTGGGGAATTTTCTTAAAAGTATGTTTTGGGAGAAGAAAGGACAGAGTTCTGCGACGAGTCGACCAGAAATAATGTTTTCTTTTTTTCTCTGAAGTGACTGAATAGGCCGGTGTTTCTGCCTATTTTTGAAAGTGAATGGCTGGTTTCGTTTATCACGACATGTGATATTTTATTATTTTTTATCATGTTCACAGATGATAAAAAAATATTTAACATTTTATCTAAAGAAAAATAAAATTTTTAAAATATTATTACAAAGTATCTATATTTACCATTCGTATTTGAAACATTGTTAAAGCATTAAAAGATCCAAATAAACATTTTTTTTTTTATAAAAATTTAAATCTATTCAGAATTGAAAGTCTTTATCTTTAAATTGAATGTGAAATGCCTGCAGGAATGCTTTTACCAAGCACATGATTTTTTATTTTTCTTGTTTATCTTAAATCCTTACTTCATTTTTATGATAATTCTTTAAAAGTTATGCAACTCCGTCATTAATTTCCAACAGATATAATCTCAAATTCTCCATCAATTATGCATAACAATTTTTAATACCATGGCTACCGGTGACAATGCTAAATAAAAACGCTGAATTCAAAGATCAGGAGAGATTAAGTTTAGTAAAACTCCACGTGCCGCAGCAAAAACCACGAAATGTTTATCTTCATTATCGAATCGCGAAAAAAAACTGATGCCATTCTAACGAAGATAAATTACTGAATAAAAGGAATTCGAATAGTAACAAATGGATATTTCAACAAATATTTCTTTTATGTTCGGTGAGAGAACCTTCAATTTGCATTATCGACAAAATCTTATTCGGAAAAAAAAAATCATTAGCGTCTTTGATAAAGATAAGAATGTGTTTCTTTCGAATTGTGCGATTGTTATTAATTGCGGAGATATTTCTCCATCTTACGGAAAGTTAACAAAACAGATAAATTAAATCTGTGTTGGTCTTAATGATAAATTCTACAAACAGATTGATTATTTTGTATGATGGTAATAAATTTCCTAGTTGCTTATCTAAGTGATTATAAAAATTGCTATTATACAATTTTGATTTCTGCAAAAAGTATCTATTTATGTGTATTTTATTGGCTTAAAAAGTGTCAAAAATCATCATTACTTTTATATTAGTGATTATTGTACCATTTTTTCACATGGGAAGAGTTTTGAAATTTTGTTTCCAGGAGATAAAAATGTGTATAATTTGACAAGTACATAATAACTACCCATCACTCAAATTTGACAGCAGACAAGCAGTATTTTGGGTAGTTATATTACATGCAATTAGTGTTTTGTACTAATGAGAACAACTTGCCACTAAAATTTGATAGCAGATATTCAGTGTGAAATGAGACTCAAATTATCGATTGTCTGTGAAGTTTTCTCAGGTCGAAACAATGACAGATGAAATATGGATTACACCATGTGTTGTTCCATCATGATTGGTGATTGAGTCCAGAATTGTATTGAAAATACCCCCCCCCCCTCCTCCGTTTGACAGGTTTTTTGGAAAAAAAAAAGGGAGTTCTGCGATGAATCGATAGGAAGTGATGTTTTATTTTTTCACTGAAGTGACTGAATACGTCTGACCTGAATTCCGCCTGTTTTTCAAAGCTAAACCCTTGTGGTTTCCTTTATCACGCCATGCAATAATTAATGTCTGCCGCAGACCAGACAATTAGATTCGATGTAGAATCGAGAACTCCGAAAAATCTCCGACCTTGTAGTGCAGTATACAATAGATCACCATTTTAGATGATTAGATATTAGTCAGTATATCAGGTTAATTTGCATTAAATTGTATGTGAACTTTTTGTGTAAAAAATAATTAAACAGTGTTTTAATAAAAGAGTTAAAATTAAGGAATAATTAACTTTTTTCAGACATGTTTATTATTTTAAAAATTTCAATCCAAAAATGGAACAATGTATGCAGTTCGAATAATTCTTTACTTTCAGAGAATATCTCTGAAAATTCGAAGTACTGTTTAATTGAAAGAATGAAAAAAAAATTTATTGTGCCAAATATACGGTATTGTAAATCTGGTAAAATTGTTATAACTAATGATGAAGAAAATCCAATGTCATAATTATTATAATTAATGATGCAAAAAATCGAATGTCATAATTATTATAACTAATGATGTTGTTGCTTTTTTTCATTAATTTATTGTTGCTTGTTATAGTTCTGCAATTGAGAGATTCAACAATTTGATGGTCATTAAAATTAAAAATAGAATGTATATTGATAGTTTCTTCAAGACTTGTGCATGACAATAGAAATATGATGTAATTGAAAATAATTGGTGATATAATGAAGGTTAATTAGAAATATACAATGTTTTGAAATAAAAATTGTTTTAATAGGTTAAATTATTGTATATTTACTGTAAAAAATTATTTTAACTATTTTATTTTATCAAATCATAGTGATTATTTCTAAATGTTTGAAAACAGTTGCATTAAGAAGAAGTCGGCAATAGGGTTTAACTTCTATTAAACAGAAAGAACCAAATATGAATTGAAAAAGACGTTTGAAAATTTTACAAAATTTTTTTAATTATTAATTATTAATAAGATAATAATTATAACATGCTTATAAGTTTAGTTTTTTACAGGTAATTTTTGTTGCTGAAATGTGAGTTTATTTTCTGTTTTCATGTGAAATATTTTTTTTTGTTTAATGTTATAACACTTATTTGTATTGGATATTTTCTTATCATATATTTGTGGTTGTGGGAAATTTAACGAATATATTCATGAATTCTCTATTTTAATTTCCGTGTTATGTACACTGTTCTAATCATTAAATACAGAATAAATCGATATAAAACAATGCAATTGCTTTTCCGATATTTTAGTAATTAATCTTGAGAAGAAAATTTTAACTTCAAACTAATATCTTGTCTGTCGGAAAAGAATTTGGGGAGATTTTAAGGAAAACTCCTAATGTAAAGTGCTAATGTTTAATGAAAAACAAAATGTTGGCACAATTAAACTGTAGCTAATGCTTAATTTAACTTTTTCATAATTTAAGTTTTAGCAAACTTTTGACTTTCTTACAAAATAAAATTTCGAAAGTTATCAAATTTAAAAAAAAAAATTACAAATTGATTTAAAATAGATCAAAATAAAATCAAAAATTAAAAACTTTTTAAAAATAACATTAAAAAATATAGTGCTTGATAAATGTTTAAAAAAGGAAAAAATAAGTCACTTGCTTTAGCAAATTTTGTAAAATATAACACAATGGAAATAAGAAAAATTAAAAATTAAAAAATAAAATGTTTAAATTTAAAATGTTAGATTGTTAAATATTAAAGTGTTAGTTAAGTGTTAAAATGTTGAATGTTAATGTTAAAAATAAATTAAAAATAAAATGTATAAATAAATTATTTGCTGAAAAAGTTATATTTAAAAAATTAAAAAAGATGAAAAGAAATAAAATTAATTAATTTAACAAAATAAATTTTGTTAAATGCATGAAGAAAAATCGAAAAACTTTTAATGAAAAAATCGAAAATAAAAATGTATAAAACGAGAAAAAAAAAAAAGTATTTGCTGAAATAACGATTCGTAATTTTTTTTAAAAAAGTAAAATTAAAAAGAAATAAAATAAATTCCTATACCAAAATAAATTTGTAAAAAATAAATAAATTTCAAAAATAAAAATCCAATTTATTATAAAGTATACCATTATTTTTTTGGTTTTAGTGCTCAAAACAAGTTCCATCAATGAGTAATTCAGATTTTACCACCGGAAAAAGTTTCTTAAAAAAATTCATATCAATCCAAACCAAGTGTTACCATTCAGCGGTGAGTCACATCAATGTTGCCATTGCAAAATATTTTTAAAAAAAAAAAATTCTTATTGATCAATTCCATTAAAATTTCATACTTATATCAATCAATCCAAATTATGGCGATATTGCCACCAGAAAAAGGAGAAATTTCTTTATTATCAGACGTATAGAGTCACGTTTCTACAAACGTTCTACGTCAAACATTTCAATAAACGTCACGTTTTCTGTGATGCCACTTTCGTCCCCGAAAATTTTCGGCTACTTCCAGCGTCATTGGATGCGTGGCCCGAATCAATCTATACAAAGAGCCTAAATTTTTGTGTGTACTCAACCAAACTTCGAGTTAGACATGTTATATCTAAACATACTTAACATCATTTCTTTAAAGAATAAGACGACGAAACTTTGATGGTCCAGATATCTTTTTGGATAGTGAAACTGAACATCATGGCAAATAATATTACAAATTGTTTGTAGTGATGCAAGAGAGGCTTTTATTGCTTAATTATATAATCTTGATACAGATGCTCTTTCTTACACAGGTGCCATTGTTCTCTTCTTAATCCTACAAGGAGATAATGCTAGACCATGAAGAGCTCAGTCGGTGAATTTTCTTCAAATGGTTAACCAATTTGTTCTCCAGACTGCTGCACTTAAGCACCCTCTGAAGTATTCCATTGTCTTCCAATGTTCTTAACACATTATTAGACTTTGCCGCTAACTAAATTAATAAACCCTTTCATTTTGAACATGGAATATTGCTGTCGTGCAGGAATGACGTGCTGTTAGAGTTGATTAAACTTCAAATTGGAGATGAACAATGTTATTAATGAACTCAGATACTATGTTTTAAGATAGTTCCCAGACAAGAAATAAGAATATTTTATTTGTAGCTAATTTGGGAAACAAAGTTTGTTTAAATGTTTTTGCCCTATTTTATTTAAATTCAATGAATAGAAATTTTATCATCATAATTTTTCTTTTAACATTCATTTTTGAAAACCAGTGTATTGCTTGTCAATAATTCCAACACATTGTAAAATCACTGTTTTAAAGAAAATTTAAATTATGAGAAATTATTATGAAATAAAAAAAAATAGGATCATTATACCTACAAGGTTAATCTAAGATTCATGTCTTTATATTTTTGTAATACTGCCCAAACATAGTTTGGAAACACCCTTCTACTCCAACTTAAATGACTCTACTCCTCAAACGAACAACCTCCAAGGTTAAGATCCCCAAACGAACAAAAATATTTCCTGCACCAAGCCTGCTTCTCTTAATGAGGCCCATAACCTGACGTCTTCAAGAGAAGCCAAAACTCTTTAAGAATTTATCCCACCAAAGTCTATGTGCCTATCATTAGTAAAGAATCTCATTCCATGTTCAGAGCACTGTTTTTGAACCCCTTGCTAATTTACATATTTAACGAGCGCTGGTATTTTGTAAAGAAAAAAAAAGTCTCTACTAAAGAACAGACCGTTAACGAATGAATGAAGTAAAAGAGAAAATGAAGTAAAAAAAAAATTTCCTGGCTTTGATCTGAATTCCTATCTGTTCGCAGGTTTTCTCGATCAAATATTTGAGTGATTAGCAAGCATTTGTGGGTTGAAAGTGTAGAGGAGGTTAAAGTTTACAAGTCGAAGAGTGAATGTTGGTTTTGAAGTTTGTTTTTTCCTCATGCGTATGCGTGTAATGAAAGTTGGGACATTAAGTTGAAGACTTTTGTTTGATGTGTTTTTACTTAAATGAAGTTGGAGATTCGACAAACTGACAAAAAACAATTGTCGTATAGGAGACACTGTGTGTAATGTTTAATGTGGCGTGATTAACTATAGTTTCATGAATTTTTTATCAACTGAAACTACTTTTCTTTTTTTTTTTTTAATTTTCCAATTAAAACTTACAAATTATTTCAGGAATTTTTGTAAGTTTTACATTTAAGACTGAAATAAATTTAATTTTTCTTGCTTGGAACGCTGATTAAAATTATTTGATAAACTTTTAAATTGCTTATCTTCAATACTTTTCGATTTGTATTAAAAATCTTTGATACATAATATTTGTACAGTAAATTAGATTATTTTTACAAATATATATTACATTTTTCCATTTTGCAACATAGTTTCACTTAAATAGTTGTAGTGTAGTCTGCAGGTTAGGCAATTAGATTAATGGGTGTAACAGTAATTATAAATAATTAAAGGAGGTTAGAGTTTACAAGTCGAAGAATGAATGTTGGTATTGAAGTTTATTTTTCCTCTTGCGTGTAATGAAGGTTGGGACATTAAGTCGACTTTTGTTTGATGTGTTTTTCTTAAATGAAGTTGTAGACTCTATAAACTGACAAAAAATTTGTCACTTTGGAGAATGTCTGTAATGCGTTATGTGGCGTGATTAACTATAGTTTCCTGAAAACATTTAAAAAAAGTTTTTCATCAACTGAAAATATGGTATTTTTATTTTTTTTTTTTTTTTTTGTAATTTTCCAATTAAAACATGCAAATTATTTTACAGATTTTATGTAAGTTTAAAATTTAAGACTGAAATAAATTACATTTTTTTCTTCCCTTGAATGCAGATTTTAATTAGTTGAAAACTTTATAAATTGTTTAACTACAATAATTTTGATTTATATTAAAAATCTTTGATAATTAACGTTTTTATTTGTACACTAAATTTGAATGACTATATAATTTAAAAAATGTATATTATATTTTCAATTTTTGTGAAACAGTTGCTTTTAAACAGTTATAGTGTAGTTTGCATGTTGGGAAACCATATTATAATTGGGTGTGATTGGACTGATACTTGAGGCACAGATTTGAGAACTCGCAGCTTTATTTGCACACAATCAGAGGAATACAATATTTAACACAATTAAAGGCATACAATTGTAGATTCGGGGAAGGACTCTACTTCTAAAACGAAAACCTGAAACCTGGATAGGCGCAATATGCTTCCCCCTCCGGGTGAGAATCTGCAGCTCTCAACTTAAGGCCAAGGAGCACTCTTGCCAATGGGTAGGAGGAATCATGATTACAATACAAAATTACAATTTTGATAAAAATATTAATGTATTTATTATTAATTTAATATTTATCTTATTTTCTATGAAATCCAACATGAAATGCATTTTTAGAATTGTTTGCTTAAGGAATTTTTTTTTTTCAATCAACTATTTCAATGTAGTAGTGTAGAGCAGATATTTATTTAAACATTACATTTTTTAAATGTCAATATTTTCAAACTCATTTAACAATTCCTGTCGTGTTTGAATATTCCTTTCCATTAGCATCTTTTTTTTTTAATTTACTAGTATAAACACTTATCTATGCAACTATTTACAGCAAAAATATGTCTTTTATAAATATGTCTTGATTTTTTTCAATATATTCGCTTTGAATTGTTATTTTAAACAAACGAAATTATCGAAAGGCCAACATTTAAAATTGTTCTTTCAAATTCCGGGCACTTTAATTTATTAGGCACTAGAATGGCAGATAGATCTGATAGCCGAGTGAATGGCACTCGGTGGCACAAGTTTGAGGCTTGAGACTAGACTGTGCTATGGATGTGGTTAAGAATAAACCTTAAACCGTATGTCCCAGTATCATATGACATTAATACGTTGAGAATAGGGCTGACAACTCTACCTACACAAAAATTAAAGCAAAAAAAAAAAAAAAAAAAAAACTATTAATCCCCCTCCCCCACAAAAAAACTATTAATAAAAATAAAAAAAAACTATGTCAAAATATACAAAAAAGCAAGTAATAACTACATGTTAATTATATTTAACATCCAACATCATATTAAATAATCGGGAAAAAAAATATAATAACCCTTCCCCCAAAAAAAAAAATGCAACTCTTCAATTGTAATTTAAAATTATCAAAATACTGCACGCTCAAAGCAATGAGTAATCAATTAACTCACTGCGTATTATTTCATTAATAACACGTACAAAGCAACAAGTACACGAAAGTACTTTGAAAAGTTTCAAGGAGCACGATCTGCGTCTTCTGCGATTTATCCCCTACGCTGCAAAAACACAACAACCTTTGTCTGCTTCCACAAGCCTTTACGTTATTTACTCCCAGCGCTCCAGAAAAATGCTAACGTGACTTTTCTTCCTGAATCGGGAAAAAATATCGATTTTCCTCTTCACTTAGGGATTTCCTGAACGGAATCGAGTTTTCCGAAAACCTTAAAAAGTAGGCTTCTCCTCCTTGTAACCTTTTGTTCTAGTGTTCACCTAATATGTTCGAACGGTTTCGCCGCGGGGCTGAAATAGAATGCAAAAGGCGAAAGCAGGCATGGAAGCGAATTGAGACAAAAAAAAAGTCAACTGCGTCCGAGATTTCAATAAAGACAAAGAATATGCAGCAGACGAGAACAATATCGGGAAAATTTTTTATTGCCGATTGCAGTGACACCCTTGGGCAAACAGAGCTTCCAAATAAAGAGTATTACTCTCAAATCGAATATATTTCAAACTCGAGTCATAAAAAGCTCCCCCAAAGGTAATTAAAACGAGCCTTTTCTCGAAAAGCCCTTTCTTCACCATCAAAGGCCTCGAGGCCTCAAAGATAAATATTGACGAGATGCCATAAAAGACAACGAGTCTATGTCACGAATAACGGAAGTAACGACCGAATGCAAGTTCTTAAAGCAGACGACTTTTAATTGCTGCCAAATGGTGATTTCTTATGTTTATTCTTTTCAGTTCAAAGTCCCCGTCAGCCGTTTTATTAAAAGAAGGCGTTTTTCTCTGACTTGGAACTTCCGGTTTATCCAGCTGGGCTAAAAGGAAAATGGCGGCGGCAGTTTGTAGAAGAATAAGTAAAGCGAGTTTTAATGACTTTCTCATAGAACCTCCTTATTTGTTGAATGTTTTGTTGCCGTTCTTTTCTTCCTTATTTTTGTTTTCTGCCATTGATGTAGTTTCTATTGAATGGACGCTCATTCCTCGAGTAAATATTTCCTTTTAATGATGGCATCGCCTTTTGTGTTTCTTCGAGAAAGAACAAAACTATTAGCCATCATTAGCTATTTGCTATTAACTTTTCAAATATCGCATTGGAACGGTTCTTTTAAAATACAATTCAAATGCATTTAAATAATAATTATTTAAAAAAAACAATTTCAGTCAAAATTCTGTAACGAGAAATTTCGTTAAAAATTTTACGTTAGATACATTTAACAACTATATTTTCTTGTATGACAAATATAAAACGGATGTTAAAATTACAATAGAAAATGTAAAAATAATTACGTGCTTAGCTATTACGTTAAGGTAACAATTATGCACGCAATTAGTTTCATTCTAATTATAAAATAAGGAAAATGAACATTTTTTAATTATTTACATTACGTAATAGGAGATACAGGTTTGAAACGTACAAGCGATACCATACTGCAAGTTCGTTTATTTATTCAACTCTGTTCAAGATAGATCTGTAGGAAGAAACAATATTTCATTTGATTCGAATAGCACAGTAAAAAAGTTTGAACTCACAATGGGTCATTATTGGGAGTGTTCTTACCCAACTGCAGGTGTAATATATCTAGACCACTACTATTACACCACATCACTGCGCCTAGAGCTGAGTTGCCCCTTTATAGAATTTGGGAATGATGTGGGTGAGCTGAAATCTGATTGGTATCTGGGACGTTCTACATATGAAACAGCAAGCTCCGTATCTGTGACAACCTCCGTATCTGTGAGCACACTGGTATTCTACAAATGGATTCCGAACCACTGCAAACATCCCTGGCATTTGAACCCGCAACCTCTGATACCGAGTGCCATAGCTCTAGTCATTCTGCCACCAGACCCCAATATATCTTGACCACTTTGTGATGCAAATGGGTAACATATAGTCTTCAACAAGCTTCTTTCATTCTACTTCATCGGCGGAACAGCCCCATGATTTACCAAGGTCACCTGCATACTGGCAGATTTCGAGAGAGGAGATGTTTCTTTTTACGGGATAAAGTTGCCAAGCCTACGCTCTGCAGGCACATTAGAACGGGACTTACAGTGTAAAAGGGATTCCGAGCCACTACCAACATCCATGTCACCACCGAACCGTCTGTGGCACCGAGCACCAGAGCGCTGGTCACTGTGTCATCATGCCCCGTTTTAGCTGTATCTTATATTAAACAATAATGCAATAGATAAATAAATAATATAATACATTTAGTTGATTGTTTTATGAATAATGACTCTTTTAAAAATTATTAAAATTTTTTTATATATATAATATATTATACATAGTGTTTTATCACCCAGTTGCACTGAAATTTTGCGGCAGATTAAAATAAAAATTTTTCCATCAGGTCATATACATTTATGAAAGTAAGCATGTTAATATTTCAGTCTTACAGTACAATAATGGCATTAAAATATTTCTATCATTCTATAATAATATTGAAGTCCCCCAAATTTTTATTATGTTTCATTTAACATTATGTATTAGTTATTTTTGTGCTATATTGTTAATATTGTTTTCTTAGTTGTAATAATGTGGTGTTATCACAGTCGTCTCAACACGGAAAAATAGATGTGGGAAATAAGTCTCATTAAAAGACTACTTGAAGAATTATGTCAAGATGACATATTGGGTCTAGACACCAGCTTGACAAAAAAACCAAGGAGATGATTTATTATTAAATATTTTCCTTGGTGCCTATTATTCTTCCACAGTATGTTCTTATAGTTTATTATAGTGTGGTTATAAGTTTATTTAATCGTATTTATAATAAAACTTATATAATAAAATTAATTTATAATTCTATATAAATGTTAAAACTCATTTCAAGAATATTTTTTAAGAAATGTAACTCTTAAAAATAATTATATTCAATATGTTTAAATCATTTTCAATAGAAACTTAATTTTCACCCAAAAATTAAAAGTAAATTTAAGAGAATATTTTAACAATTTATGTGTAAAAACGTTTGATGTGGATTGTTAAAATGCTATTGAATAGCTTTGTGTTCAAAGTCATTAAATTATGGTACTGACATTTTTTCCAATTTGTGAAAATCCGTTTGTGTTTTAAAATAGCATAAATTAAATTAAAATAAACGAATCTTTTGCAGGAAAGATGATTGCATTTTATAAATTTATAGCATGCATGAGTATAGAAAATGATATTTAGAATAAATATGGCCATATATAAATTTAGAATTTATGTAGTCATTTTTAGTTTTGCTAATTCAATAAATAATATCATTTTCAGATTGAATCTATAAGTCAAAACTCCAAATTTTGACTCGTTCATTTTATGAATGAGGTATACAAGTCATTTAATTTCATAAATAAAGCTTTATCTTTGTCTAATATCTTTAAAGTAATATTAAGTTTTTTTTACGTTACTTAAAAGTATTTTTATAAATATTTCATGATAACTGAAATCAATTTGTTCGTTAATTCAAATTTTGACAATTTGAAGTCATTGTAAAATGGTAAAAAGAAAATGTTAACACAAAAAAAAATATACATATACGAATGGAATTGAATTAATTTTACCTTTGAAAACAGTAAAGTGAACATAAAATTACCTGATGATTAAAAAGTTAATTAATACTTGCGAATTTATGGTAACGAAGAAACACATTAAATGTCTTTGGATTTATTTAAAAAAATCTAAAGCAATTCAGTATTATCAATTTAAGTGATGGCATATAAGTTACTAAGAATAATTTTAGTGTTACATATCGTTTCATTGGTCAGCTCTTTATTCCAACAACTTACTTCAACGACTTTTCACTTCAATAATTAACAAAAGATTAAAAATATTGCTTTACTATATGGCTGAAAAGTCTTGAAGACTTGACTTAGAATAGAATCATTTAATTGCACCTTATATGTTTAGATGTAATTGGATCTTCGGATTCAATGACAGTAAATACGTCATCTTTGAAATAAATCAATGTTTATATACATCCTGTTTTCTGAATATGACCTTGTTTGAAACACTACTACGGTACATGAGAATCTTTGCTAAATGTACGAATATAAAAATCCAATAACTTTACTCTACTTACTTTTAACTCTAATAAATGTAGGAGTAAAAATTAATTAAAAATATTATTTTGCTGTATGGCTGTAAAAAAATCTTAAAGACTTGGATTCGTAGATAATCATGTAAATATACATTATGTGCTTAGCTAATGTTTAGATAATCTAGCTAGCTATATCTACAGATTCAATTACTGTAGATGCATCCACTTTGAAATAAATCCAGCTTTCCCTACATCCTGCTTTTTGGAATATGATCTTTCTTTGAAATACGACTTTCGTGCATCAAAATCTTTACCAAATGGACGTATATCAAAATCCAATAAATTTGCTCCAATAACTTACCAATTACTTTTTACTCAAATAAATGGAGCCGTAATAAGAGATTAAAAATATAGCTTTATTGCATGGCTGTAAAAAATGATAAAGACATAAAGACTTGCTTCGAAGTGAATAAATTGATAATATCTTATGTGTTTAGATGATCTAGAGAGATCTTTGGATTCAAATACAGCATATATGTCCACTTTGTAGTAAATCCACCTTTTATACATTCTATTTTAAATATTTTGGTATATGATCTTTAAAATACGGCTCCATAGCATCAAACTCTCTACAAAAAGTAGAGATATCAAAATCTTTGCAGAGAAGTACCAACACAACAAAACCAAACAAGTCATATAGCATTGTCTGAACTGACTAGACGATGTCAGATATATGAAATTTTCTGAAGAGAAGACAATAGCAAAGTTCTTCGGACAGATTTTTAGCGAACGCCAAATTTAATTACTTTAACATGATCAAAGCAAAAAAAAAACAGACAGAAAAGAAGAAACTATACCTGGTAAATTTTCAATTGTATAATATTTTTATATTTATATATTTTAGTAATAAGCTATGCTTAAATTATTTTATATAACCTCTATAATATAATTATTGTGGTTGTTTATTTCACTAGAACGAAATATTCGCTTGGTATAAGTCAAAAGATCTGAACGGATTAAGGAAGTATTCTAGGTTAAACTGTAGTCCTATAGCAAATAATGGAATAATCAAGATTCAGAAAGTTAATGCTTGAGGAAAGTGGCAGATGAGGTAAAAATCTAAACTAAATATTGTAAGAATAGGTATTTTTATTCTTAATGCTCTATCCAAATTGTGATTGTTTTTGGTTTTAAGTAAAATTTCGTGTCATTCCATGTATGTCTGCAAATATTTGATTATCATATTCCTTATTCTGTTAAACATTTTTTTCATAAAAAAAAAAATTGTTGAAAAATGTAATAGTAACTGTAAAAAAATGTGTTCTATCACTGCAATTCTGCCGGTGTCTGCTAATAATGTATAGGTTCTTATTAATAAGAACCTATATTAATGAATCTAAAATTAAAAAAATTTTAAAATAACACCCAACGAAAAAAATTTCAAACTTTGCAAATTAAGATTATTCTTAATAGTTTTGAATAATAAATATTTTAAAATATTCTAAATCAGAGCAAAATAATCAAATTTTTCAATGGAATAAATTGCAATTGTGTTAGCTATACGTAATTTTTTATAAATAAAAAGTATTATTAGAGTTAAATATTATTAATAATGCTAAACCTATTTTTAGTTCTAATTTTTATACCATCATAAGTGGATCCCGTTGAATGTAACTTTGAAGATATAGTACGTTAAAATCAAAGTTTTCAAGATGTCCTATAATGTCAATAATGTCTACTCAATTATGATCTATAATGTTTATACTTTAATTCCAATTTTGCGTCAGAAAATAAAATAATTTTTCAAATAATTTTATTACTTTCTGCTGAATCATTCTTGAGCTGAAGACAGCTCTCAAACATTAAGAGACACAGTCGAAGATAGTTACGTTGAAACATTTCACGAATTATAGTCTTCAATATTGTAATCAATGTGATATCCTTTTAACAATATAAAAATTGAAACTAAAATGATAGTTCAGTATGATAGATTTAGTAGTTCAATAATACGATATTTAAAGGTTTCTTCAACTATGTCTTCATTAAAGAACTTTGCTTCCAGCTGAATGCATATTATTCTTTGATTCAGTTCAAGATGCATTAGAAAAAAAAAAATAAAATATTTATTAAAAACTGAATCATTCAACCAAAAAGAAAAGTATTTAAAAACATTTTTCAAATCTTGAGATCATTAAAAAGATTTTAATGCATCAATCTTTATTACATACCGAAACACATTTTCGGAGAGTCGTCGAATTCTGAAATTTGCCTCTTAACACACAAAACAGATATTATGCTTGAAGCCGTGTGATTATTGGAAGGAAAAATAAATTGGAATAACATCTCAACTCGACACATTCCTTAGAACACACACTTCATTTTTTTTTTTGCCACGACCCTAGTAGCAATTAAAGACAAGAAACTGGCAATTTTTCCATGCTGCTTCTGCCCCAACTACAAATGATAAGATAAGAACAAAAATAAAAGCAAGTAAACAATGACAAAAAAATAAAAAGATAAAAAAGAAATAAAAAGCTCTTGTGTTGACTCAGCCCCTCCTTTCTACCCCGAAACACACGCAAAAAAAAAAAAAAAAATGTTTAAGAAATAAGCAATGTAGGAAGGAAAGCAATTGTCAAATCTATTATGTCACGGATACGGAGATTTTTCGGTTGGACGAATCAGCGTCGATTTCACGGCGTTGCGGAGATGAGAAAGACTGGTTGAAAAAACGTCTCAGCAACGTTGCAGCGTGTGTGATCTCAGAGTAAAGAAAGGGCTATTGATTGCCGAGAACTCCAGTCGGAAATCAATTACTTTTTTCTGAAATAAATCTCTCGACCGTAGATTAACTTAAAGATCCAGATTCAGATTTCTTTTTGGCTGTGTTGCTTCGCTGCTTTATGCCCGTCGGAAGAAAAAGTTTTTATTCTGTTTTTATCGGGCGGGACACATGAAAATGATTCTGGAACCACTTTATTCTTGCTGACTTGATTCCGGAATTCCTTCTTGGGTCATCGGATACGAGAGGGATTCTTGAAAAAATTGAGAGAATCCCATTGGCGTATGGCTCGTTCAACCAGCGTGGTCAATCGTTAAATAACATGCTTGGATGTACCATTCACATATGCCTTTTTAGTCACTAGCACGGTACTTGAAAATTATCGTTTTTGTTATGTTTTTTTTATTAAAAATCGTTCTTAACTTATGACTATTTAATTACTTTATTGTTATTAGTTTTTATATGTTTTATTAGTTGAAGTCCCATTATGCAACAATAATAAATATTTTGTTGGTATGTTGTTGTTGTTGATAAATATTGTGTTGAAACATTTTTTGATAAATATTTTGTTTTGTTGAATAAATATTTTGTTGAAATATTTTTTTGATAAATGTTTTATTTAGTTGAAACATTTTTTCGATAAATATTTTGTTTTGTTGAATAAATATTTTGTTGAAATATTTTTTGATCAATATTTTGTTTTCTTGAATAAATATTTTTTTGTTTTGTTGAAAAATATTTTTTGATAAATATTTGGTTTTGTTGAATAGATATTTTGTTGAATTATTTTTCGATAAATATTTTGTTTTGTTGAATAAATATTTTGTTGAAATATTTTTCGATAAATATTTTGCATGGTGAATAAATATTTTGTTGAAATATTTTTGATAAATATTTGGATTTGTTGAATAAATATTTTGTTTTGTTGAATAAATATTTTTTGATATATATTTGGTTTTGTTGAATAAGTATTTTTTGATGAATATTTTGTTAAAATATTTTTGACAAATTATTTGTTTTGTTGAATAAATATTTTTTGATAAATATTTTGTTAAAATATTTTTGACAAATTATTTGTTTTGTTGAATAAATATTTTTTGATAAATATTTTGTTAAAATATTTTTGACAAATTATTTCTTTTGTTAAAGAAATATTTAGTTGAGATATTTTTGACACATATTTTGTTTTGTTAAATAAATGTTTTGTTGAAATATTTTTGACAAATATTTTGTTTTGTTAAATAAATATTTTGTTGAAATGTTTTTCCAAAATATCTTGATTTGTGGAATAAATATATTATTGTAATATTTTTTGATAAATACATTGTTTGGTTGAATAAATATTGTGTTATGTAATATCTGTCAAACGTATTAGATTGAGAGCATCCAACTGCCATGTTTACGTATTTAGTCAAAGTAATCAATTATTATTACACGTTAATGATAATACATATGACACGTTGACAATCAGTGTGATTAATAGTATCTAGTGGACTACACTAAACAAAACAAAACTGACAATATCAGGAACATAAAAAATATTATTCTAACCCCTTGATTACTCTAACTATTTAATTTTTGATTGTTGGAAAATTATTGTTCTTGCTATTTTTTTTTTTTTTATATAGGGCCAGATGGCCGAATGGCTAGCGCTCTGGCGTTCGGTCCACAGTTAGAGCGTTGCGGGGCATTGTTACTCCGCGTCCGTGGCTTACCATCAAGTTACACGCGCCCCCGGGTAATGCAAAGTGAGTAACATCGGTGTAGCCTTTATGGCGTAAAAGATCACTGTCTATGTGCCAGCTGCATTAGAAGGAAAATTGTTTTTTAATAAGAACCATTCTTAATTTTTGACAACTGTTTAATTGGTTATAGTTTTTAAATTTTTATTTGTTGATGTCCCATATGCAACAATAATAAAAATTTTGTGGAAATATTTGTTTGATAAATATTTTGTTAAAATATTTTGAAATATTTTGTTTATTTGTTTCATAAAATTTTGTTAAAATATTTGTTTGATAAATATTTTGTCGAATAAATATTCTGTTGAAATGCAATGGCATTCAACATACTAGATTGAGAACATTGAATTGACACAAAATTTATTTAGTCAGAGTAAACAAATATTATTACAATTTGGAAACTAGTGCATATGACACGTTGACAAACAGTGAGCATAACAGTGTATAGTATACTGTACTAAACGAACAAAATTAGCAATATCAGGAATATAAATAATAATTCTAACCTTCGATTTTTTAATAATCATGCTCTAATATATAGTATTGATTGCTGTACTTTTAAATTTACTTCATGTTGGCTTCGTTATAGAATGATAGACACTTTGATCTAAAGATTTATTATTTTTTTATTATTCAAACTTATTTATATACCTCCTAAAATTGCATTTTTGGCCATACTTAATTTCATTACACTCTCAACATTTACTCTTCAAATTTCATTTTAAGAACTTAAGATTTTAATGACAAAAATAAATATATTTTACAACCTAATTTGTATAATAGAATTTGAATTAACTATGTCAAAACAACTTCTTTTAACTTGATAAATATTAAATTTATTTTGAATCTTAAAAAAGAAGAATCGAAGAATAACAAAGCATAGAAATAAAGATATTTCTCATACTAGAATTAATTTTAAATAGAAATAAAGAATGTGTGACTATTGGAAATTAAAAATACCTTATTCATCAATAAATACCTTTTGTGAATGAAGCAAAATTCTTTACAATTTATCGCTCTTAAATTGAAAACGTACGAAGCCGTTATACATCCAGTATAGGCCAAGACGTTACAGTATTTACAGTCTCAACGTTTCCTCAATTTATCTTAAGTTTCCATTAATAACCTTAAAAAAGTTAAAATTTTATAACAAAACAAAAATATATTTTGCAATCTTAACTTATGTAATTTTAAAGTAAATTAAATAATTCAAAACAACTTCAATTTGAAAAAAATTAATATATATTGAACTACAAAAAAGAAGAATCGAAGAATAATAAAACAAAGGGTTAAAAATATTTCTCATATCAGAATTAATTTTAAATAGTTTTATTTAGAAACAAAGAATTTTTGACAATTGGCAATTAAAAAAAGAGCATTCATTAAAAAGATACCTTTTGTACACGAATTAGAATTCTTTACATTGTATCGCTCTCAAATTGAGCACGAGCTTTTAATAGCGAACCGAATAATGAAATCCTTTTTAATAATGAAGTGGTAAAAAAAATAGCGAATATTCCGAATAGCGAACACTTCAGAAAACCAATGAACTATTTTAAGGGCCCTTCAAATTTCTGGAGGATTCATCAAGTAAAGATAAAACATCATTCTGAATATAACTCTGAAACCCAATTAAACAAGTGTAATAAACCAAAATAGACCTTTTAGCCTCCATATTCATGATATAATTGCTCCACTTAAGATTGAAGTAGATTTATTTCCTATAAAGGATTTAATTATCATTAAATTATTTAAAAACAAATAAAGTTTTCTCATTTTTTATTTGTTTAGTAGTTTATTGATTTCAATTCTTCTGATTTCAATAAGTTTAGTTTTTTGTTTCTATTGTCTGGTCTATATTCAGTGTTTAGTGCTCCAATTTTAGATTGAATTTTTAAATTTTTCATTTTTTTGTATTGTAGTGATCATAAAAGCTCGTAAATAAAAAATTTTGAAGTAGATTCAAATATTAAAGTGAATGAAATGTTTTTTAAATGGATGAGATAAAGGACTATTTTTTTGAAGGCTTTTGGAAATTTCAGAAGAATATTTAATTGAAATTAATGTGTTTTTATTCCATACTAGTATATATGTAAAAATTGATGTTAAATTGAAATAAATAAATTAATGTTGAATAAAATTATCCATTTATTTAAATGATGCATATTCATCATGCTCAAATTTTAGATTGCATTTTTTTAATTTTTCATCTTTTCATATTTTAGTATTTCCTATAAATGATTTAATTATCATTAAATTATTAAAAAACAAATAGGTTTTTCTCATTTTTTATTTGGTTAGTAGTTTATTCACTTCAATAGTTCTGTTTTCAATAAGTTTGGTTTTTTTTATTCCTATTGTCTGGAATGTCTGTTCTATACTCAACGTTTAGTGCTCCAACTTTAGAATGGATATTTTAATATTTCATATTTTAGTAATCATAAAACACATAAATAAAAATTCAGTAGATTCAAATATTAAAGTGGACGAAATGCTTATAAAAATTATGGAAATGAAATAAAATCTTTTTAAGGATTTTAAACATTTCAGAAGAATGTTTAATGGAAATAAATGTATTTTATTTAATTATATATGTTTATAAAAATTAATGTAGAACAACATGTTGAATAAAATTATACATTTATTTAAATGTTGAATATTCTTCAAGCTCCAATTTTAGATTACATTTTTTTTTTTTTTTTCATTCATTTCATATTTTAGTGATCATAAATGTATGCAAATAAAAATTTTGAAGTAGATTCTAATATTAACGTGAATGAAATGTTTATAAAACGGATAGGTTAAAGTAAAATTTTTTAAGGTTTTTGAAAACTTCAGAAGGACGTTTAGTGGAAATTTATGTATTTTTAATAAATACTTATATAAAAAACTGATGCACAATTAATGTAAAAAATTGTTGAATAAAATTATTCATTTATTTAAATGTTGCATATTCTTCAAGATCCAATTTTAGATTAGATTTTTTTTTTTTTAATTTTTTATTCATTTCATACTTTAGTGATCATTTCGTTCTAATGCAGCTGGCAAACACAGACAGCTTGGTCCTTGGATGCCTTAAGGCAAATGCTGCACAGATGTACTCACTTTGCATTACCCAGGGGGCGCGTGTAACTTGAAGAAAAGCCACGGACGCGGAGTAACAATGCCCCCGCAACGCTCTACGATCCTATTAGGACCGGGAACTACTTTTAAAGTGGATTTCGAACCACTACAAACATCCATGGCACCGCCGGGACTCGAACCCGAAACCTGTAGTACCGAGCGCCAGCCACTCGGCCTTTCAGGCCCACTTTATTGATCATAAAAGTTCGCACATAAACATTTTGAAATAGATTCAAATATTAATGGGGATGTTTATAAAATGAATGTGACAAAGGAAAATATTTTTGATGGTTTAAAAATTTTCGGAAGCATGTTTAATTGAAAAATGTACTTTTAATAAATACGTATATAAAAAAATTAAAATGTAAAAATGATGTAAAAAATAAATATGGAATAAATTTATCCATTTATTTAAATGCTGCATATTCATCATACTCCAATTTTATATTGCATTTTTTAATTTTTCATTCTTTTTATATTTTAATATTTCCTATAAAGGATTTAATTATCATTAAATTATTAAAAAATAAATAAGGTATTCTCAATTTTTTTTGTTTAGTAGCTTATTAATTTTAATTCTTTTGTCTTTAATAAGTTTGGTTTTTTTTCCTCCTATTGTCTTTAATGTCTGGTCTATATTCAACGTTTAGTACTCTAATTTTAGATTGCATTTTTTAATTTTCATTATTTTCATATTTAGATCATAACAGCACGAAAATAAAAAATTTGAAGTAAATTCAAATATTAACCTGGATGAAATGTTTATGAAACGAACGAGGTAAATAAAAAATTTCTTAAGGTTTTTAAAATTTCCGATGAATATTTAATGGAAATGAATTTATTTTTTATTAAATATCTATATAAAAAATAATGTAAAAAATTAATGTCGAATAAAATTATCCGTTTTTTTAAACGTTGCATTTTAATTAAATTTGTAATGTCCCTATATATCGTTTTGTTTTTTTATTAAGTGATAATGCAATTTACAAAAAAATATAAATGTTTAAATGTGCATTTAAAATGTATTAAATTAAACTCACATTTTCTTTCATTACAAAAAGATGTGATGCATTGTTATAAATTGAAAATAATATTTAATTTAATAAATGATGAATAAATTATTAATTTTAATATGAAGAATTTGATTGTTTTGATGAATATTTATACTAGAAAGTGTCTCAGAAAAATTATGATAACATGGATTTAATAAAAGAATATTTACAAAATAAATCTAGTGGAATGAAAATAAATTCTAAAAAAAAAAAAAAAAATCAGTTGCAGTTACATTATGTTATAAAATAACTTCATCAATAGCAATTAAATAAATATAAATAATTCCTTTTTTAAGTTAAAATCTTAAATATATAGAGATACATCTTTGAAATATGGTTGAATTATATGGAAAGAAAAATTTTTATTTGTATAATTCAATAAATTTTAAAGAAATGAGACTGAAAATATGTTATAAGAATTGTAAATAATGTGATAACAAGCTAATTCTTTCTCTCTCTATCCCTTTATATATATATGTATGTTACTATGTTTTGTAAGGTTACTTTGCTTATACTATTTCTAATGACTATTATATTCCTAATTTATTCCGAATATAATAACGATATTATACGAGAACTAACTTTCTAAAACAAAAATCTTATATCCAAACCTAATTTCTTCTATTTTTCATTTCTTCAATGATTGTCATTGTAAGATACGATTTAAACTTATTTGAATCTAAAAATCAATTACCAGTATACAACCAGCGAATTGCTGTCCAACATACATATTTAGCAACGCCGCAAACTTCGATATCAAAATTGCTAAATATGTAAAATGCCCTTTTCCACTGACCAAAGACTAATGCACGCGGTTGAAAATTTCAAACATTATGCAACCAAATGCAAGTGCCTCCCTTGATACATGTGTCCGAAATAGCATTGGAAAACATTCACAGAAATATAAAAATTCAATCTGACGTGAATAATTTATACTAATGTCGAACTAATGATATCCGGATATCACTCAGATATGCTGCAGCCGACATTTGTTGGAATATTTTTTAGAGTAAAACCATTGGTCAACAGATTTTATTGTGCACATTACAGAACATTTAAATATCATCTTAAACAAATGGTAGCATGTCCTCGAAGAATAAATATGTAAATTTCCGATCCTATAATCTTACTCTGTATTTTGATCTTGGGAAATCTTTATCATAAAACTCAGTTGAATGATTTTATACGATCACTTCAGTGACGAATTTAAGGCATGGTGTCTTGAAATACATGGAGAATTTACAAAAGTGAGTAATTATATTTCATATGTAAGACTAACAGCATGGAAAAAAAGTGGTCATAGTTAAAACATGGTGTAGATGTTTCCCATGGGAATAGTTGTGGCATATTCTTTTCCCAGGAAACAGGAATATATTTTTTTGAAAAGTACATAACAACAACATATCACTCAAATTTGACAGCACATATATGCAGTGTCGTGGATACTTATATTACATGCAATTAGTGTTTTGTACTAGTGAGAACAACCTGTCATTCAAATCTGATAGCAGATATTTAGTGTCATGTATAACGAGACTCATGAAATTAGCGATTGCCTGTGTGGACTTCACAGGTCGAAACAATTATAGAGGGAGTACAGTCTACACCATGAGTTGTGGGATCATGATTAGTTATAGACAATGGGCTGAGAAAATATCTACTCAATGAGAAGTGAAGGAAGCTGATGCCCCTTTTGACGGCTTTTCTTAAAGAAAAATTTTTGGAAGAAGAAGTGTTTTCTACGAAGAGTCGATAAGAAGTGTTGTTTTTCCCTTTTCTCTGAACTGATTGAATAGATCGGAGTGAATCCTTTGTGATTTTGTGTATTACGCCGTGTGATCTGCCTCAAACCACGTATTTAGATTCGTCGTAGACTCGAGAACTCAGAAAATCTTCGTATTTGGAGTGAATTGCATTTGTGAATCAAATTTAAATCTTTAATTTTCATTTTTTTCCTAAATAATTTTGTATTAACCCAGAGTTATGTATTTGTATATGTATATAATGCTTGTAAATAAAAATTGAAGTGCTCCCATGAACGTGAAAATTGCTCTTTCCTGGAAGCCCTTATAAGTCTAGTATAGGCCGAGACGTTACAATAGTTATTTAAAGGTCAAATATAAAGAATGAATTGGGACAAACACAACACTATTTCGTATACATATTATTTAGATCAGGAGAGATCCATTTATGAAGGAAGAAAAACTTACATTTTTCACACCAGGTTCACAAGTGGCTCTGCAAGTTGATTTTGGGGAATAAAAACTATACAAGAAACATTTAATTTATTATAAAATAAAATGAATAAATTTATGAAAAATATAAAACAAATATAAAATAACTTTTTAACAAATTTCATTAATCTTTATTTTTTAATTAAATTTTTTACTAATTCATTCCCAGCCACAAGAGAATTCTGAAAGAATATTTTTTTAGCCTCGGCAATTTTCTTTTTTTTTTTTTTTTTTGCAATTCATTTTCGAAATCATTAATCTTTCCCAAGATACCTTGTATATAAATATTCCAGTTTCTTTTATTATAACTTTTTTTTTTTTTAAAAAATTTTACTTGATTACTGATTTTTTCAACAAATATAATTTAATTAAAATTTTCAAGCTATTCTTTTTTAATTTTTAGGGAAGGGAAATAAAGAAAGGAAATAAACGACAAAAAATATGCACTGATAATCATAATGAGGTCAAAATAAAATTTTAACATTTAAGTAATGTCAGGTTAATTTATTTATTTCATTATCCTTTAATAATGGCATTCTAGTTATTGTAAAAAAGAAATGGTGCAAGCTGAAATTTTCCATGTTTAAAAATGTTCAAAGTTTTAATTAACTATGCAAAATTGGTATTAATAAAGTACATTTCTATATTAGATTATAAGACTAGCATATAATATGAGAGTCATAAATATTATCATCTGAGACTATACAAATGACTCTAAAATAATGGAACTCTACATGTCCTGAAAAACTAGTCCAAGTCGAAATTACTACATATGTGACATTTGTAAACTGTCATGGAGGTAGACTCAGAAAGGCCTCAAGTGCCTTGAGAATGGCAGACAGTTCTCCTGTGAAGTTTGATGCAGATCTTGATTTTGAAATCGTGTTAAAAATTTTTTTTTTTATTCTTAATTATTGTTACGTAATACTATATATATCATAATCCAAAAATAATATAATTAAAGATGGGGTGATATATTAATAACTTCTGGTACAGTTACATGTGTAAAAAATATGCTGAGCCGATATTCTCTGAATATATAAATTTTTTCATTCCTCAACTACCATTAAATCTCAACACAAAAGCTCATCATTAAATTGTCTTTATATCTTTCTCTTAAATTTTTGGTTCATCATGTAGGTATCGATGCTAAATGTAGAAGACGGACTTATTCTGCACCTGACAAATCCATTATCTGAAGTGCTTAGATTCGTAAATGTTACACAAAAAACTCGTGAATTGAAACTTATTAATGAAATGATTTACTAAAACTTAAAATCGATGAAAATTATTTTAGAGTATTTTCATTTTATCTTTAAAATTGTGTTAAGGTCGTGGTTCGTACAGGTATCAATGCTAAAATATAAGTTGTAATTCTTCACATTACAAATCCATTATCTGAAGTGATGTAGATCATAATCCAAAAATAATAGAATTCAAGATGCTGTGCTATAGTAATAAATTATATTGTTACATGTGGGAATATGTTGAGCTGATATTCTCTGAATACATAAATTATTTTCATTCATCAATTGCCATCAAATCTCTACAAATGCACATCATTATATTTTCTTTATATCTTTAACATTTTCTTAAATTATTGGTTATATAGTTATGAATGCTAAATGTATAAAACTTAATTATTCTTCACATTATAAATCCATTATCTTCAGTGCTTAGATTCGTAAATGTAGCACAAAAAGCTCATGAATTAAAACTTATTAATGAAATGTTTTACTAAAACTAAAAATCGAGGGAAATGATTTTAGCGTATTTCTATTACAAATAACTAATCTAAGATAAAGGCTTACTAATTAGGAATACTATAAAATTATCTTATTACAAAAATTGTGTGCGTTACAGTGTAACAGAAATAGTTTATTTGAAGCCTAATAGGAGTGTATCCCATAACATTAGCTAACTAACGAATGTATTATTTACTTATACGCTAAATTAATCTTTCCCTGTGTTAATTAAATAAAGAAATGCAAATTTGGAGTATCCTTTGCTACGAAAATTTTTAAGACTCGGATATAATGCTTAAGGAAACTAATTATCCCCTTGCATAATTAGTCTTAAGTGGTTTCTTGAACTGTTTCTTCTCAAACGAGGATCAATAAAAATTAAAAGAAGCAGTGCTCGCCCTAAGTTTGCTGAAGATTAAATTTTAGTTCGTTAATTACAAGATCTGCTTACAGATACGGATAGTACTTAACCTTCACTCGATGCTTATTTTTAGCATCAGAGGATATCGCATGATAATTGAATATCGTTCCTTAGCAACTCCTGCTTAAATATCTTAAAGTTCAAAGAAAATAGGATTATTTTGTGTCTGAGTTTACGAAGACAAAGTAGTAGCTTTTAGAATGTAAGACCCCCTTTATGATTCAAAGGTTTAACGTTATTGGATGTTTTGTACTTTACTCTGAGGTAAATTTTCAGGAATAAAGTAGATTCAAGTTTACCCATGGTGGCTTGCTGCACTGCACAAACATTTTGCAACTACATTTTGAAAGAACACCATCAGGTATTGTACAGAGGCTTTCGTGACGTTCTACCCTTTCTTGAATTAGAAGGAAAGAAATGAAGTCAAAGACATATAAATATGATACATCCGTAAACAATGTATCATATTTATATCTTTGACTTCATTTTACTAGTGGAGTTTTGCTGTGCTAGTTCAAAATTTTATACTCTTTCCAACTTTTAAATGCTATGACCCCTTTATCGTTCAAAAGTTCAATGTTTTTCGATGTTTGGTATTTTTATCTGAACTGGTACGCCAGTAAAAATTCAGTGAATAAAGTAGATTCAAGTTTACACATAGGGACTTGCTGCATTGCATATACATTTTGCAACTACATTTTGAAAGAACACCACCAGTTATTGTATCGAGGCTTTCGTGACCTTCAACTCTTTTATGAATTAGAAGGAAAGAAATGAAGTCAAAGATATAAATATGATACATCCGTAAACAATGTATCATATTTATATCTTTGACTTCATTTTACTAGTGGAGTTTTTGCTGTGCTAGTTCAAAATTCTTATTCTCTTTCCAACTTTTAAATGCTATGACCCCTTTATAGTTCAAAAGTTTAATGTGTTTAGATGTATGGTGTTTTTATATGAAGTGATTCGCCAGTAAAAATTCAGAGAATAAAGTAGATTTAACTTTAAACATGTCGTCTTTCTGCATTTCACATGCATTTTTCAACTAAATTTTGAAAGAACACCACCAGGTATGGTCTCAAGGCCTTCGTGACCTTCTCCCCTCTCTTGGGCTGAATGGAACTTTCCTGTGTACTGATTTATCATATTTATTTCTAGTGTGACTTCAATTTGCTAGTGGAGTTTCGCAGCGCTAGTTCAAAATTTTTATCTTCTTTCCAACTTTCAAATTCTATAACCCTTTATGATTCAAAATTTTAATGTTTTTGGATGTCTAAAATTGGATCTAAATTTTTGAGCTAAGTTTGTTTCCTCTCCAGGTGAGAGTCTGCAGATCAACTAATACGCAGGGGTGAGACATATATATATTCTCTCGGACTGGGAGACTTTAGAGCACCTAAATATTTCTCAGCGGGGCTCAGGTTGTGCTATACTTCCCTCAGATGAGAGACTCGAGACCTACTGACCACATCTCCTGAACGCAACAGGAGGGAGCTCTTGCCAGTATGTAGGAGGAAGCACGGTTACATCATTACATTTTTTTTAATATTGGTACTACTTTTGTTATCATTCATTACTCATAAGACAAAGATTTTATGATTTACAGCAAACAACTTCTTTGATAGTCTAAAAGTCAATTGTTATCTATAGTTCATATTAAAAATAAAAACCAAAGTAGTCAAATTTGCTGCAAAAATCTCTATTTCGCGATATAGTTTTTAGCTTATAACGATGGATAATTGACATTTTTGAATTGAATTTGAAATGTTTTTACAACAAATCAAATTATATAGGAAATGTAAACAAAAATTAATTAATACAACTTTTAATTAAATAAAATTTAATAAATATTTACATATTTTCAAATACACTTTCCTGGAAGTTATATTTATGATCTATTGAGGAAAAAAATTTTATTATTAGAGAAAACTTATATAAGATATTTACAAACGCTTTGATCTTTGTAAAAATTCGCTTAATATACTTCATTTATTTATTTTTATTTTATTTTAATTTATTTATTTATTTTTTATTTACAAAAACAATCTGTGAAAATAATAATGACCATCAGAATCACACGGCGGAATTTTTTTAATCTACATTTTAGATGTAGGCAAATATTATTATAAAATATTATTTAATTAACTTCTTATACATTTGTTTAGATATTTCATAGGTATCATTATTGAGGTAAAACAAAAATATAAAGTGATCTGAGTATATTTATTTATCCTTGAACTAAAACCTGTTAGAAGTTTAATAAATATTTATTAATTAATATCAATCAATATTTAATATATCTCAAGATAAATTTTCAGTATAAAAACTACGTTAGCCACTACTTTTTAACTTTAACTGAGCTAAAACATGGCTTCATCTTCTATTTAACGTGGGTGGTTAAATTTTTAACCTCAACATGTCATTTTCTAAAATCGAACGATATCTAACACGGCGTGCCCTGTTTTATTTCTATTTTCCTTCAATCCTGATGAATCAAACCCAGCTGGAAGCATGTTATATGTGTCTCGTTTGACGTTTTAATTAAACTCAATGTTCCTTTTCAAATACCATAATAAGTTTTTCGCCTTCGGGTTTAATTAAAGCTGTATAAGTCAGAAGACATTTTTCTTCACAAGTTGTTTGGCTCTATATACGAAGTTTTATCGCCAAGAAACGCTAACTTATGGTTAAATTTGTTGCAGTTTGAGTAATATTAAAGTGGGTTTTAATGTTAGTATACAGAATATTAATAAGTTATTTCAGAGTTTCATTAAATATTATAAAAAAAAAGAATTAGAATTTATGGTAGAGATAGTAATGTCACCATGTTAAAAAACTGTGGAAAGACACAATTCCAAAAAAAAAAGGAAAGATTGAGATTAAAAATATTGCAATTAAATTATTGACTCATATAGTTATCTACAATATAGAATTTTAATATGAAGACATTTTTATGAAGACATTTTTCAGAAAACAGAAGACATTTTTCTTCAGTTGTTTGGTCCTATATATGAAGTTTTATCGCCAAGAAACGTTAACTTATGGTAGGATTCGTTGTAGTTGTTGTTAATATAAAAGTGGTTTAGATTTGGTTTTAATATTAGTATACAGAATATTAATGAGTTTTTTAAGAATTTCATTATATAGTATAAATGAAAAGAATTGAAATTTATGGTTCATTCAGTATTGGCACCATGTTAAAAATGTGGAAAGACACAATTCCAAAAAGTAAGACATCAAAATAAAATATTGAAATTAAATTATTGATTCATATATCTACAAGATGGAATTTTAATATGAAGACATTTTTCTTCGCAAGTTGTTTGGTTCTATATATTCTCGCCAAGAAATGCTAATTTATGGTTGGATTTTGTTGCAGTAATATTAAATCGAGTAATATTAAAATAGAATTGGTAATAATATTAGTATACAGAAAATATTAATGAGCTATTTCAGATTTTCATTATATATTATAAAAATAATGGAAATTTATCTTTCAGTCAGTATTGGCACCATGTTAAAAAATGTGGAAAGATATAATTACAAAAAAAAAGGAAAGATTGAGATTAGAAATATTGCAATTAAATTATTGATTCATATAATATGGAATTTTAATACGAATATGTCTGCTTAAGAGTAACTTGATAAATCTCAAAAATTAAATTATAATATTATAAAGAAATTTATGTGATAGCTGGCAACTGGCAACTGGCGTACCGATTACGGAGTACCAACAGGGGGAAATACCCCACAACCTCCTCATCTTAATTAATAAATATGTTTTGTATTATAATGGCTGCTTAATTAATGTATGTGATAGCATCATCAAGTTATTCACGCAAATCGTCAAATTTAAGGTGCAGAATATACTTGACATACAATTATAAAATAAAAATATTTATCACTAAAATTAATTTAAATTCAAATTAATTAAAAATAAAAAATTGAAATTCGTTTAAAATTTCATTTGTGTGCAAACACCCTTCTTTCTCTGGACTGCAATGAACTAAAAATTGTGATTATTTGTTGTTGTTGTTTCCTATCCCACTTGATCTGACAGCAACATATAATCCAAGTATATAAACCTGTGTGGATTCAAGATAAAGGGTCAAAATGCAGTTTCTTCTTCTCCTTGGTACCTTGCGGCACAAAGACATGAGACACCCAAAGGGAGAAGTCTGACTTTACCCCCACCTGTCTACACTGGCACTGGGTACCCCATTACCCCAGCCCGTCCCCTCCTTCTTATAGTTCTTATAATTCTATTATAATAATGAAGCTGTTCTATTCTAATAGCGCTAACTATTTTAATAGTGTCAACGAGATTGTGGGATTTTTGCACGAATCCCTGGTAGTCTGAGGGAGTTTTTCTGGACTTCATAAGACACATAAATGTAATTGAATTATTCATGAAAGCCATCACACTTTTCTACACTTCATTAACTACTCCATTTTTAATAGTGACACCGTTCTATTCTAATAGTTCTAACTATTCTAAGAGTGAAAGCGAGGATATTGTGGGTTTGCGTTAATTCCGCACAGTCTATTAGAGTTTTTTCCTCACTGTATTCCTGAAAGCCATCACACTTTATATATACTGCAGTAACTATTCGTTCAGTAACTATGTGAAACACGAGAATCTTTTTTATAAGTAACTAAACAATATAGTTCAGTAACTATTTTATTCTAATAGTGGCATTGATCTATTCTAATAGTTCTAACTATTCTAATAGTGACAGTGAGATTGTGGGTTTGCATTTATCCTGAAGAGTCTGGAAGGGTTTTTCTGAGTTTCCACTTGTACGAAACACAAACGAGATTCCATTATTCCTGAAAATCATCACACTTTTCAATACTTCAGTAATTATTCTATTCTAATAATCACACTCTTCTATTCTAATAGTGACACCGTTCTATTCTAATAGAGACACCTTTCCATTCTAATTGATTTATTATTCTATTCTAATAATTCTAATTATTATATTCTAATGGTGTCAACTTTCTATTCTAATAGTTCTAACTATTCTAAGACTGAGAGCGAGATTGTGACGACAGTGACATTAAGGGTTATTATGGGTTTGCATTAACCTTAAACAGTCTGATAGGGTTGTTCTGGGTTTTCTCTCGTATTACACACAAATGTGATGCAATTATTCTTAAAAGCCATCACACTTTTCTGTACTTCTTTAACTATTCATTCAATAACTATATGAACCATGAGAATCTTTATAAGTAACTAAAAAACTGTCTGTGTGAGATAATTAAAAGTTACTATTCTTTGATAGACAGAGAAAAGTATTTTGCACTATTTTTTCCAAAACAGATATAACATTTTATTAAACAAGGTTTCGCCACAATCAATTCTTTTTTTGGTCCAATTCAATTCAATTTCCTTTGATACCAACTTTCCAAACGTATTCGTATTAATAGAAGCGAAACCTCTATAATGCTGCAACAAAGGGCTTAAAGAAGACTCTTCTGGAAATCATTTTATTGGCTCCTGTTGAAATATCCTTCCACGCGAAGAATGAAAAAAATCCCCTGCAATTCTCCAATCGACAGTAGAAACCGAGTTTACTTTGTTGGCCAACTTTTATAAATGAAAACAGCGGAGACAAAAGCGTTTTTCAAGGTTTGAAAGACGAAGATCTCGCCAATAACCCTTTTATAGTCTCTCCTAATGGTAAAACTTTCCCCGTTTGAATTCCGTCTTTCTGTTTTATTTTCCCTTCGCCAAACGACACAAAGTTTCAATTTCACGTTGACTCTCTATCAATCAAGGACAAAACCTGACCAAAAAAAAAAAAAAAAAATAAGCCAAAATACAATTCCGGCCTGTTTGTTCCTGCCTGGAAGCTTTCGACAAACGAAATGGAAGAAAAGAAATAGAACAGAATTAAATCGTTCCATTTTTCTTTGGTGGGGTAAAAACGCTCGGATGAAATTAAACAATGGATACCACTAAATAACGCCTGTCCCTTACAACCCTGGTAAAATTTATGACCAGGACAGACTAGAATAAAAAACTAATCGTGCCTCCCTGGGTCACTTCTGGCGCGCGAAATGACCAGCGGTGTTTTCCTCTGGACAAAAGCAGATAGAAAAAGCTTTTGTACTAGACATATCCCAAAGTTTTAAAAGAATTCGAAAGTTCTAGAACTATTAATCTTATTAAGGCAAAAAGATTACTCAATTTAATTTTGGATCCAGTTGGATAAGATTTTGCTGGTTCGTTAATAATAACAATACTTTTAATTATGTTACTGGAATTGAGAGAAAAGTTTTGTTACGTAAACTCATGTTTGTGAAAATTGCAACACCAGGAAGTAATCGTCATAATTGAATGAAATTTAATACACAGTTTGAGTGGTACTGGTACAAATAAATGATTAAATGTTCAAAGCAAACAAACAATAACAAAGAGATCGGAATCAGTATTTTGTGTAGCCACCATGCGACGCAGTAAGTGCTACTACACGACGTGGCATGGAGTCATAAATTTTGAATGTCTGCCTGAGGAAGAACATTCCATATTGTTTGTATGCGCACCCAAAGTTCGTCTGCAGAAGCAACAGGACGAGAATCACGAGCGAGACGCCGATCAACGAAATCCCACACATGTTCATTCGGCGACATATCCGGGGAATACTCAGGCCAAGGAAGAAGCTGTACCTGCCGCGATGCAAAGAATGATTGAACAGTTCTAGCGATATGAGGGCGAGCATAGTCCTGTTGAAATACAGTGCTTGGAAAGCTTTGAAGGAATGGAACAGCTTGGGGCTGTAGAACTTCACTGATGTTCCGGTTGCTGTTCAGATTGCCCAAAATTCTTAGCAATTGAGATCGTCCATGATATGCTATGGCACCCCAGACCATAACTCCGGGTGTTCATCCACTGTGGCGTTCCATAATGCACTCGGGAAGGTGTCGTTCACCGGTATAGCGTCTGACCATGCGGCCACCATGGTACCACAAATTACAGCGGGATTCGTCAGAAAACAAGACATGCTGCCAATGAGCACGCCAGTCTATATGTTGAGTGGCCCATTGTAGCCGTAGGTGGCGATGGTTTAGAGTGAGAGGATATCCTGTATAAAGGAGTCCTTGCGCGCAGTCCACGCTGCAGCAGACGTCTACAGAATTGATGAAGCACACAATGAAACACCTGTAGCTATTGACCACTGTGCTGCCAATTGTCTAGAGGCAGCTGTACGGTCCGTCAGCGCCATGCGGACCAGGTGTTTATCATCGCGAGCTGATGTCACATTTCGCGGTCCACTCCGAGGTCGAGTTGGGTCCGAGTTGTCCGACACACGTCCGTCCACTGCTTCCAAAGACGCATCACTGTGCTGCTGTTACGCTGCACACGAGCGGCTACTGCACGATAAAACAATCCAGATTCAAGAAGGCCGATGATTCTCCCCGTTAAAACTCTGTAAGTTGTTCAAATCTCGCTCTCTGTCGTCGAAGAGGCTTAAGTAACGATTGAGCTAACGTTTACCACTAGTAGATAACCACCGATAACCATACACGCCTCGTTACAGCCGTCTATTTATTCGGATCCATCCGCCGTTCAGAGGGCGCTGCTCAGCATATGCATGCGCTACGGTTTGAAATTCTAATCATTTGCATATCATGCGCTAATATGCATTTCCTGAAAATTTCAGCTCACTCGCGTAAGTCCTTCATGGTGTTGCAATTTCCACAAACATGATTTTATATGAATGAAATAAATTTTCTATATATTCTTATTCTTATTATGTATCCTCAAGTATTAAGTAGATACCAAATCTATTTACTACATGTGACAAAATGTTATTTTGAATTTCCATATATCTTATCCTTATTACGTATTCTAAAAATCAAGTAAAAAGTCTAAGTCCAAGTCTGTTTACTATGCGACGAAATGATACTTTGAACTTCCATATATCTTATCCTTATTACGTCACCTAAAATATCAAGTATATACCAAATCTATTAAGTGACGAAATGATATTTTGAATTTCCATATGTCTTATCTGGGTCCCGATGAGTGAATGACAAGTGCTCGGTGCCATAGGTTTCGGTTCGAGTTCCAGCGGTTCCATGGATTTTTGTAGTGGTTCAAAATCCACTTTAAACTGTTGGTCCCTGTCTAATATGACTGTTGGGCGTGGATCTGACAAGCCTACCCAGCGAAAAAGAAAATGTCTCAAAATCTGCCGGTCGGTCTTGGCCTTACCCTGAGGTTGTTGCGCCAGTGATGAAGAAGAATATATTGTATCAAAATTGGAATTGACACAACTTTTCCTTGACCGTCAAAATCCCGAACACAACGTACTTTTGTTAATCTTGACTTGCTAATGTTAATTCATTAAATGCTAATCCCAACTCAGTTCCCTAACTATTATTGATGTTTTGTCAGTTAAATTAATAATTAATTTTAATACAAACGTGATATAAAATACTGAAGCATAACGCCAAATAATTCGAGTTCATGAAGACTAGGGTTCATCAGTTAAAAAAAAAACATTTTGATTTAAAGAAAATTCTAATATTTAAAATAATGTGTTAGTTACTATCTTACTTAGAATGTAAACTGGTAGTATCCCGCTCCAAATATTCTTGGACTTTGTATATTCGGTTTTGCAATTATATTAGGTTCTTATTATTTGCAGTTTGTGTGTTGAGTACCGTTTTTTTTTTATTTATTTTTCTTAAACCTTAAAAGGGGTTGGTTATGGTCTGAAAATTATTTTTAAGACAAATAGCATATTTTAATTATAAGTAAAAAAATTTTTTAACGCGATGTGAATGACATAATATAGTAAGATTAGTTTCTAAGTGTCAGATAGCATTATGGATATTATTATTTGGTAATTATAATTGAAATATAAGAACGACGGCTTTTACACATATTCAAAAATTATTTTTAAGTTAACCATAAAGCGATGTTAGACATTAAACCGAAATGTGTGATTCATGTTCGATTTTATTATTAACATTTTCAACATCGTCATATGTTAATATATTATCCTTCTGTTAGTTATATAAATCTTTTGAAAATGTTTCTTCACCCAAGTTGTAAACTATATTGCATGTTATTGTTAGAGGGAATTACTATTGGATATTAAAATATAAAATTGTAGAACAGCCAGTAAGAAATAATCAGAAGCCTTCTGACTGCAATAGATTTTAGTATCCTGAGTAAAACACCATTATTATGTTTGAAGATTAGACGCAACTCTTTCAATATAATAATTCTTTGTATCTTAATGCAGAACTTTTCTTACCGTTTTCTGCTCCGCTAATTTAATATCATAATCGCCATCAATAGCACGACAGCCCAACGGTAGGCTAAAGCTTTTTTTTAGAAGAGATTTTCAAGCATTGATTTGGGTGACAAGAGTCCTCCAATTCTTAACCTTTAGTATAGCAAATTCTTTTTTTGTCAAAATATTATCCTTCTGTTAATTATTAATCTTTTGAGAAATATTGTTTCACCCCAAGTTGTGAACTATCATGCATGTTAAAATCGTTTGCATAAACTATCTTACTGTTAAAGTGGATATTAAAATATCATATTGTAGAACAGTAAGAAATACTTGTAGAACCATAAGTTTTACATAATAAGAATAAAACATGAGTCCTAAATAAATTTTTCATTATATATTTATAATAAGACAATCATTTTGTATGCAGTTAATAGGTTTCCTCTTACATCACCATTCATTACAAGTACTTCCGAATACTCGAGCTGCTTACAATAGAAACCCATCTACTAATGAATGGTCTGCAGCTTCCTTACAAAAAGAACTCATCCCAAACAATTTCCTTTCGGATCATTTCATAAAGGGAAAACTACTAATTACATTTTCGATCTGGAACCGAAACGCAGGGCAGAGGTTCGCATAACCACACAAAAGCATCGTGCCCCCGTGATTTATTTACATATTTCAAAGTAGAAGTTGGCATCCGAAAATGCATTCACATTCATGACTAATGACTGCAGGGCCGGTGACATACCACTTCGAAATGAAAGGAAGTTCATGCAGAAAGTACTCGTCGTTTCCAGGAAGAAAAAAAAGGAGATGAAACGGAGAGCTCCCGTTGATGAATAACTGCATTCTTTCCCTCAGGAGAACGTATACATGATTAATAGGGTTCAGTCTGGAAGCAGATTTATCTCTCAACGCTTTGGTTTCTGACATGGGCACAGATTAACGCTCGTTTTATTTTCTCTGAGGTAATATTTTCTTAAAAAAAACCCTCCTCTTTTTCTTTGGGAAGTTTTTTAAAAACTCAAGGGAATGATTATTCAATCTTGAAAAACAGGAACATTTTAGTCTGCATTAAGACTATGAAGATTCGTAGATTTACATTAATTTAATATCTCGATTTTTTTCACTTTTTATAGATAATACTAATCTATGTAAAAAAAAATTTTAAATTCTGAATTAAATATTTTTATGCCGTTTATTCATTTATACAATTACCATTGAAGGTAAAAACGCTAATTATTTAATATTCAATGAACAAGGTTAATCAACGCTGGATAAGGTCAGTACTTGGGAAGGTAACCATCTGGGAGCCATTCAGAGCTGCCTAGTGTGGTAGCGCATTGGATTTAATGTACAAAAATGACTAGTTTGAACTACGATAAAAGAAGACGAACTATAGTATTTAAACTAACTTGACCTTCCCAGTATTAGATAGTTCATATTTAATATCTCTAAGTGTTTTGACTTTATCCTTTTCAGTGGTAACTTTGTTCATAGACCCCCTCGCATAAATTTAAGACATTACTCTATTTGAAAATATAAATGGAACTAGAACTATACTTAATTAGTGTTTCCCTTCCTAATTTTTCACTTTCTGAAGTACTAGACAGCACGTTCCACTTGTTGGAAACTCAATAATTTTCTAATTTTCTTTTTTTTTTTTTTTGCAATAAATTTATTAACATTTCCTATTTTTCCTTTTTGCATATATTCGTATATGCTCCTATTCTCCTTAAAAATTTTGTGTTAATGTTAAAAAGAAGGCATAACAATTCAATGGACATAGACCAAAAGCAATGCTTTCAATAATCCAGAACAGTAAGCGTGTGGCTTCTTAGCCAAAGAGCTTCTTTCATCTTCAATTGATCTGTCCTAATTCTACTTGACTCGATGACACTTTCTTTTAAATATCAATCAATGTCCTCATGCATCAAAAAGTACGACGTGAGGTTTATACACGTGGTAAACAAAACGTATTAGGATAATGATTATAAGGACAACAATTATATATATAAATATAAACAAGCTGAAAAGTAAATAAATTTAACAATGCACAACACTATTAAATAAATTAAATGAGTATACAACATAAATACAAATTCAAATAATCTAGAAAAATATCATATCAAAAGTTGAAAAACTAAACAACACATTAACAAAAAAATTTTGCATTAAAACAAACCGTATCGGAGCAAATGCTTAGAATATAGACAAATATGTGAATATAAAAAGTTATAAAGATTATAAAAGTTAGTTATAAACACATGCATATGGTAGTTTAATATTCCCGTGGTGGAGGATTTTGTATGACGTAAAAAAATTAAGTTCAAAATCTCAACTGTAAAAGGGCTCTACTTCAGATAATTCTATAGAAGTGGTTTCAAAATAACACTCACGTATTGCAAAGTTTGGATACTACAAAATTAAGGAATACTGCTTTTGCACATTTTCATATGCAAAAATAAATATGGTGTATTTATTATGTCGGTGTGAATGAAAAATGCATTATTCAAACTTTTCAATTTTTCGTCTGACGTTATTTGACATGAATAGCGGATACTTTAAACTACAGTTTGAAGAGCACTCTGAATGGCTCTATGAAAGTATCTGTATAAAATTCAATATGCTTATAACTACTGACAAGTGACAGACTAAAGTGTGGAACATTTTCACCGTAAACCTTTTCGTACAGGAAGATTACCTTTGGTTATTTAGCATTTATGAACAGATAGAGGCATGAACAGCAAATGCTCAATATGCATACTATTTTACAATACTGAATCTAGTCGCGATGTTATACGTACAACATGGGATAGCTTAAAAATTAAAGATTTGGTGCTTGCAAACCGTCTATTTAGAATTAGAGACCTTGCTGATGATTTTGGAATTTCAAAAAGGATCGTCAATTCCATTTTTGTCCCTCAAACGCGTCAAATCTTGATTTGTACCGAAAACACTGAATGAGCCAGCTCACATTGCATTGATTCTTCGTGACGTTTTCGCCAAAAATGAAACCCATATTGATCCACAACCACCGTATTCACACCAGGCGACTTCTGGCTATTCCTAAACTCAAAAGACTACTCCGGAGGCATCGTTTTGAGTCGATTGAAGAGATTCAACGTGACCGGGCTTTACCGCCGGGTGCCTTGAAGAGCCATCCCTGCCGATGACTTTTTAGCATGCATTAAGGATTGGAAAAAAAAAGTTGGCATAAGTGCATTGTGTCCGGAGGGTTATGACTTTGAAAGCAATGAAATAAATTTGGAAGAAGAAAAAGAGTTTTTGAAAAAAAAAAATAATAATTGGTCATACTTTTTGGGCACATTAGTATTTTACGACACAGCAAAGTAATTCACGATTTGTTTCATTACGTATTTCATGCAGAATATGTATTAATTTAATTCAAATAAAATTCAAATAATCTTATTTAATTTCAGTATCGACATCATTTGCGGGAAATGACTTTAAAAATGAAACGGTGGTACTTCAGTGGATTCCTGGTCATTGTGGCATTTTTGGGAACGAACAGGCCGTTTGTCTAGCAAAATGAGGCTCAAAACTACTTCAAAATGAGATCTTCGGCACTGTCACTCCATTTTATAAAACTATATATGAAACAAATAATGGCTAAAAGCCACAAGTTGCAAATTCAAGATGGGATTAAGTCCAAGCGTTGGAGAGCTGAAGATCGTTTAACAATACTCAACAATCCGCGACGACATGCTGTCGCCCAGTTCCGTCTTCTGACTGGCCATGGCTGCCTAGCAAAACATCTCCATCGCATTAAAATCATTTCGAACCCTGACTTCCCCCCTCCCCTATTTAATTCAGTAGGTCCAGTTAACACAAACCAACTCCAACGATGGTGCGGTGCTTGACGGTGACTCGGAGACAGCGCTTTACTGGCATGCGAGAGAACACTTAAGGCAATGGCTTCGGTCATCTTTGCATTTTTGGATGTTTTTATTCTTTTGTATTTGTTTTTGTCTTGTTATTTTTTTTACTTGTGTTTGCCTTGCTATTGAAAATAAAAAAAAATCTTATTTAATTTTAATTTGTTGTCAAACCTGCATTATGAACAAACATTGACTATTTTAAACATGTACTATGTTATTTAATTGCGTATTACGTAGCAGTTCGTAAATTCTGTATATTCCCAATAAACAAAACAAGTACTCACAAGTTGTTTCATTACGTATTACATACAAAATATGCATCAATTCAACTCAAATTATCTTATTTAATTTAAATTTGCAATTAAAATTGCACTATAAACAAACATTTACAAATATTAAACGCGTACTATACAGTAGTACGTAAATTCTGTAAATTCCCAAAATACAATAATACCTTCTGAACTCCTTCATAAATTCTGTGAAAATTGCAGTTTTTCAATAAAAATTTTATGTGCAATTTATTTTATTACAAAATCATTTATTTCAGAATAATATCTTTGTATCTCATATCAACATAATTTCTATTCAATTAATAATTCCGACGGAGGATTATCAATTTTTCAGAGGTATTTCAGAGTAAAATAACCTGTGCAATAACAGGGACACACAATAAGATGATCCCAGGTGATCCGAGAGAAGATCGATCACCACCATGTCAACTCGTTTTTGTCAAGGATGAATGCAATCCGTCCCAATAGCGGCGACGACAATGATTAACTGGATAATAAACATCACAAAATGTCCCTAAACAGCGAGACGGATTCAGATTATTATTTAAAATTTTTTTCTTTTTTAGAGAATTAGCTGTCTATAAAAGAATTTCACTGTAAAGATAGTAAAACAGATTTTCATCAACAATATTAAATAACAATAATTTACACCCTTCTGCGTATATTCATGATTGAAATTAGGACTTGATGTAGTATCGTGTGCTGTATCCTTGAGTTGTAGAAGTTTACTGACTGCAATTTTATTAAGTAGTAGTATTCAGTGTGTGTCTGCTTCTTAATATCTTCATCACTTTGAAATTCTTAGCCAAATCAGAATTTCTTGCGATTGTAACGTCGACCTATAGTAGCCCTATAACGGCTTCAAGAAGAGGGTCTCTTTCAGGTTAATAGGAGCACTTTATTTATTTATTTACAAGTATTATTTATATAATGATTAGCTTGATAATAAACTTCAGAAAATGTCCGCGAGACAGGTTTGGATTAGTATTGTAAAAATCCTTTCTTGTTAAGAAACTTAGCTATCTATAATGGAAATTTGCAAAATTATTTATTTTAAGTATTTTTCATATATAAGAAATCAAATATGTTAAGTATATCACAGTTCAATATAAGTTTTATCACTGATGGTAACTCACAAGTTATTTCATTACGTATTACATATAAAATATGCATTAATTCAACTCAAATCATCGTATTTAATTTAAATTTGTTAATAAAATTGCACCATGAACAAATATTTACTATATCAAAAATGTACTATGAAGCAGTTCGTAAATTCTGTAAATTCCCAAAATACAATAATACCTTCTGAACTAATTCGTAATCTATGTGACTAATGTAGTTTTCCTATGCATTTTTATGTGTAATTTATTTTACTGTAAAACAATTTCTTTCAATATAATGTCTTTTTAACTCATATCACCAAATGTTTTATTCAATTACTAATCCCGACGAGCAAGAGGGATTATCAAAGTTTTTCAGAGGAATTTCTATTTAAAATAACCTGTATTTACATGTTGTGTGAGAGTGACACATAATAAGATGATCCCCAGGTGATCAGAGAAGATCGATCACCGCCATGTCATCCCGTTTTTGTCAAGAATAAATGTAATTTGTTCCAATAGCGGGGTCGACTATGATTAACTGGATAATAAGCATCACAAAATGTTCTTAACAGCGAGATTTGTTTAGATTACTATATTATAAATATTTTTCAAGAGATTTAGCTATCTAAAAGAAAATTTCACTTTAAACATAGTAGCACATAGTTTTGCATAAACATGTTTGGAAAAAATACAACATTTATTTTCCCATTTCTATGTACACTCATGTCCATAAATTAAGGATAAGGAAGTTCAAACAAAGAAAGAGACAGAAGAGAAACAAATTTGACTTATTTGTAAAGTCTATTTATTAAACAAAAGGTAAAAGAGCAAAAAAAGTTGCTATATGTTTGACATAATTAATAAAAATTGCGATTTTTACTCCTGGAGCAAATTTCAAAAACGAACCTATTTACAAAAAACAGTATAACATGGTTAGTATGATGGTTAATATGGAGTATGTCTTCCGGACGATGCAATACAGGCCTTACAACGCCTAGGCATGCAGAGTATCAAATTATCAATCTGACCTTGGGAATATTAAACCACTCATCAAGCAATGTCCTCGAAGTTCGGTTGACAGGTGGGAGGGGGTTTGGGCTGCAATTCGTCGGCCAAGCATATCCCAGACATGCTCTGTTGGATTCAAGTCCTGTGAGTATGCTGGCGATCCATACGGGTGATATCCTCAATTGAAGGCATTCGTCTACAATGTTTGCACGGTGAGGACGGGCGTTGTCATCCATAAACAGAAATTCAGCACCCATGGCGCACTGAAACAAACGTACATGTTGTTCCAGAATGACATCCCGATAGATGTGGCTGTTATCGATACACTCTGAACATGCAGGTCAGTTCTGGAACCAAGAATAATTACTCCCCAAACGAGCCATCCTGCACCACCGTAACGGTGTCGTTCAATGGTGTTCTCTTGGTGGTAACGAGTACCTGGCGCTATCAAAATATGAATTTCATAGGATTAAGGCCTTTCTCACACGTAGATTTATAAAGAGAAACTTTTTAGTTACAAAAATGGAGCCTATTGTTTTCAATAAGTTGCCCTATGCGGTTATCGCCAAGTAAACTAACAAAATAGCCCCTGCGGTTACAAAATACTGCGGTTTTGACGATTACATTTGAAGCGGAAAGAGACTTGTAGAAATCGGAATACAGAATCCCCACAAGACCTATCAAAGCCAATAACCACAAGGATATAATGAAATTTAATAACTCTAGAGCTTCATGAAGGAACAATTGTTCATATACTACAAGAAGCACTACCCAATTCAGACAGAGAAGTCTGTTAAGTGATGGTTAAATTAACTGTTAAAAATATAAACTATTCCTTAGACACTCTTTTTTGAAATTGAAAACAATATTCTGTTTATATTTTGAAAGCCAAACAATTTTAAAAAAGAACAACTTGATATGGGACAATAGCTATGTTTAGCAATACAAATTGTCAATTTTAAAACACACAAACAAAATAAAATGAAAACCATTTTTTTATTTTGAATAAAAATTTCTCTTATTGCGAGAGGAGATTAATCTGTTTAAAAAAAAAAAACTTATACTTTTACTTATTTTTTTAATTTATAGCTTCAGTTTGTTGTGTCGCTTTAAGGTCACCTAGATCTCACAAGGACTAAACATTCTGGGACCTACAGTTTAAAGTAGATTCGGAACCATTAACAAATATCCATGGCACCGCCTGGTTCGAACCTAAAGCATGTGATGCCAAAGACTAGAGTGCCAACCACTTGGCCGCTAACAAACGCCAACGGACGCCAGTTGTTGCAGAGGCCACGGATCTCTAAACCAAGGCCAAACCATGCAAAAAAAAAAAAACATATATGAAAAGAACACTTTAAATTATTCTTTCTCTTAGATAATTAAAATGGCATAATCTTTTATACCATGCAATACAATATTATTATTATACTGCCAGTGTTAGAGGATTTCATTTCAATTTTTTTCTTCTCAACTCAATTTAAGAGATCAATTAAGATTCAGTTTAAGAGATTAATCTGTTTAAAAAATATTATACTGATACTTATTACTTTAAATAATTATACTGTTACTTAAAAAAATGAAAGCTATATGCTTCACTTTTTTTGAACGGATTTCTAACCAAGACTACGTCATGTTTTCACACAAAAAATATTTTAACATTTTATCCCATGAATAATAACATTTTAAAAATACTATTACTAAGTATACATATTCATTTACTCAATTCGTATTTGAAACATTGTTAAAGCTTTAAAACATTAATTTTTACAAAAATGCAAAGCAACTGAGAATTGAAAGTCTTTATCTTCAAATTGAATGTCAAATGCCTTCAGGAATTCTTTATCAAACAGTACTCAATTTTTTTATATTTCTTGTTTATCGTAAATCCCCACTTCATTTTATGATAATTTTTTTAAAAGTTTATGCAACTCCGTCATTAATTTCCAACAGATATAATCTCCAATTTCTCCATCAATTATGTATAACAATTTTAATACCATGGCTACCGGTGACAATGCAAATAAAAATGCTAAATTCAAAGATCAGAAGAGATTAAGTTTAGTAAACGCTCCACGTGCCGCAACAAAAACACGAAATGTTTATCTTCATTATCGAATCCGCGAAAAACTGATGCCCTTCTAACGAATAAAAATTGAAGAATAAAAGGAATTCGAATAGTAATAAATGGATATTTCAACAAATATTTCTTTTATGTTCGGTGATAGAACCTTCAATTATGCATTATCGATAAAAGTCTTATTCGAAAAAAAAAATTATCGTGGCGTCTTTGATAAAGATACTGCTAGAATGTGTTTCTTTCGGTGTGCGATTGTTATTAATTGTGGGGAATGTTTCTCCATCTTAGGGTAAGTTAGGAAAACCAATAAATTAAATCTGTGTTGTTCTTAAAGATAAAATTCACAACCAGATTGATTATTCTATGATAGCAATACATTTTTAGTTGCCTATCTGAGTGACTATAAAAATCACTATTATATAATTTTGATTTCTCAAAAAGTACCTGTTACTTATTTTGTACTTTACTGGCGTATATGATAGAAATCATCATTATTTGTATATTGAGATTAATGTAGCCATTTTTTTCTCATGGAAAGAGTTTTGGCATTTCATTCCCAGGAAGGAATGTATATTCTTTGACAAGTACATAATAATAACTTATCACTCAAATTTGACAGTAGATAAGCAGCAATATTGTGGGTAGATCTAACATGTAATTAGTGTTTATACTAATGGGAACAACCTGTCACTCAAATCTGATAGCAGATATTCAGTGTGAATTGAGACTTGAAATTAACGATTGTCTATGCGACCTTAGCAGGTCAAAATAATTACAGATGAAATGTGTACTACACCATGGAGTTGTTCCATCGAGATTGGTGATTGACCATGAGTAGACCTCCAATGAGAGGGAGGAGGAAATCTGAACCCCCTTTCCCCCTCTCCTCCTTTCTGGTCGGATTTCTTAAAGTGAGGTTTTTGGTGAAAAATGAGAATTCTGCAACAAGTGGACCAGGGTGTTGCTTTCTGTGAGAGTAACTGAATAGGAAGGAGTTCCGCCTATTTTAAAAGTGAGTCCCTTGTGGTTTCGTGAATCACGCCGAGTATATTATGTGATGCCACAGACAGAGAATTATATTCGACGTAGTAGACTCGGAGAGGCTCTGAAAATCTCCTACCTCGTAGTGAACTGTACTTGTGATTTAACCTTGCACTTGTATTAAAATTTATACTTTTAATTTTCATTTTCGTTGTATATTAATAAATAAAGCGTTCCTATGAATCTGAAGTGCATCTCTTCTTAAAGCCGTTATAGGTCTAATATAGGTCGAGAGACTACAATAAGATTGATCCATTAATAGCTCTATTAAATTAAAAGGAATAATACTTACTCTCAGACATTTTTAATTTATTTTTAAATATTTTTTTCTTAAACATTTAATTGTAATTGTTGAAAAATTCTTAAAATTAAAATCTCTATCTAGATTTTTTTTTTATAGGCAAAAGAATTCCTAGGATAACTATTGAAAAACTCGAATACATAACAGCAATGTGCAGCCAAC